>JASAMY010000489.1:0-80451 GCA_030248085.1 Paralinhomoeus sp. GSCO2_6
CACACACACACACACACACACACATACACACACACACACACACACACACACACACACACACACGCACATACACACACACACACACACACACACACACACACACACACGCACATACACACACACACACACACTGACCAGCACTGCAAAAGCGTCCGTGGGCCGACTAAGCCGAGAGCCCACCAGGAAGCTGTCCCGCGTCTCAGCGCTCAGACGTGGGGCTCCAAATGCTCTCTCACGCTCAGTATGTGTTCCATTGTCAGTTTCAATTTTCATCATGGCTTGCAATTCCGGCTCAATCATCTGGCTGTTGTTGACGAAAACGGGCACAATTTTTTCGCGTGGAACGGCAGACGATTCGGTAGTAGTCTCGTTCTTGTTGGATTGTTCAGCGCCGAGCGACTGTGGGAATGTCAAGAACGCCAAAACAAATGCAACGACTAGTGACAAATTCATCCTTTTAATTTTTTGTTTCAGCAAGCAGTTGTGCGCAACTAATCGAGAACCCTTTTCGGACTTGCTTTTAAAGTTGGCACAGCCGCTTGGCACAGCTCGACACTGCTTGGCACATCTTGGCACATCTGATTTATTTCAGGGTTCATCCAAGTTTTCATTTCTATGGAAGCAGCGGGGTTGGCCAAACGCACACGAATAGACAATAGATTGGATCGAAAGTGTCAATTATCAGCATTGAGAATACTGTGAGTGTCCGATGGTGCCCCTCCCTACCCCGACAAAAGTCTAATGAAGTGTTCGGTGCAATCACTCACTAGAGATGGCTATGGGACGACACGATCCGGCACGACACAGCCCCGGACACTGATTCTCGTCCGGCTGACACGGCATGGCAGCGTCGTCTGCGGCCCTAAGTTTTTGCGTCGCTAGGCAACTGAATCAGAGTCCCCCATCAAAGCGCCAATTAGAGCATTACGGTAGGGGCATGTACCTGCCTACCGTAAGAACCAAAATTTTAAGTACGAATTAAATTGAACCTGTCTGCCAAACGTTGGTACCACTCGCGATTTGGGAGTCCAAATGTCTTCTAATCTGGCTTTTTCGGAACACTGCTCTAAGGTGATGAAAAGCTAGTGGCAGTGCCAATCTTATCCACAGAGCCTTTGACAACAAGCAAAAAGGGTTTTTGTTTCGCCTTTTTAACACTTACGCGCGTCCGCACCTCGAGTACTGCAGTGGGATCTGGTCCCCCTGGCTTCTAATAGACATCGACCTTGTGGAGTCTGCCCGACCCTTACGATGGGCTCGCTTCGACTAAAGCACCGAAATATCACTCTCGCCGATGACGTCATCTCGCATCATCTCTCGGACCCTCGGCAAATGGGAAAACACGCCACGGAACCCGTAATGGACCCCCCCCCCCCCCTCTGCCTCTGCCTGGACGATGACGCCATCGCACGCACGCACGCACACCGCACTACCGTAACCTCGGGGAGGATGACTCATCAGTCACGCACACATTGGAACACGCACACATATCACAAAACCGCTGATATTCAAAGTTCAGTTTTTCGTGATATTTTACTAGTGAAATCAGGGTGTACGCGTCAGCGTACAACCCTAATATGTGACGACTTGCGCGCGCGAGAATTCGGATTTTTGATCGCCTATAACTTTTGATTGGCTGAACAGATTTTGGCGCGTTATGGGTCAAAAGAAGCGCACTCATCGGGGGACCGTACGTGCCACAGCGCGTTGCAGTATTGCTGCGCGTTAAAGGGGTACGCCCAAAAATGTTTCCGAAAAGTGTATTTTTTTTCGTGTTCTCCTCCCAGTTTTTGGAGGGCCACTCGCTAGTGCCGTAGGCAATTGGAATGAAACTTGGCATGTGTAAGCGACCCATGATAGCAATTTTGCGTACCAAAGGAATCGTCTCTGCGTCCTACCAAACTCGAGATATCGCCGATTTTATGCGTTTTTTTTTGGACATAGTCGTTTTTTTGGGGTGGTTTCTACCAAGAGTAAATCTCAAAAAAGTGCCCAATTAACCCCCAATTTTTTTTTTGATTTTCTTGAACAGTTGCTTATGGAAAGTTTATGCCAAGTCACTGAACCTAAAACTTCACCCCCGATAATGAGTTATTAGCAATTAAAAATATCGGCCAAAAAGTTTGTCCTTAATAGGCGCGCTAACGGCTTATCACAGAGCTTTGCTATAAAGGAAAAAGTTGTTCGGCATGACCTGGAATAGACCCCTTTTGACAATTGGACCAAATTGAACGCACCAAAATGCCTCTCCCCATTATACCGAAAACGAAAAATGGCGATATTTTGGTGTGGTTACGTCGGAGGGCACAAACGTCAATAATAAAGTTGATTGCCCTTCGATGGCGAACATTTCATTCCTTGAAGTCAACATGATCCGACGCACCAAAATATTTACACATCCGGAATAATCGATAAATATCGATATGGGTAGGTCGGATCACTTTGGCTAAAACACGGAAGTTGACCGCCTGCACGTGTAGATTATTTTGATTCTTTACACCGCTATGCTCCGACGAACCAATATGGCACTGCAGATGTGCACGCACGCACGCACACCATCAAATCGGCTGCTTCACAAAAAACTCGATGTGAGTACGTCGCATCACTTCGGCTAAAACACAAAAGTTGACCGCCTAGTTATAGCGATCATTTTGATTCTTTACATCACTACGCTACGATGCAGCAATATAGCACAACTGCACACGCACGCACGCACGCACGCACACACACACACAATTATCCGCAGTGGCTTCTGTTTGTAGTTTCTCTGCATGCTGTGCCATTTGCTGATAGGTCATCCTGCTTTGTATCATTTGCATGACAATTAGTTGTGCACAACTTTGGTCAATGAAAAATACATGCGTACCTATTTTCAATCCACATGCTCACATTCTATACAATGAGTGTCTCCTACTGCACTCGAGGGATTCTACCAAGCATGCTACATATGTCATACATGGTACATATGTCGTGCATGCGTGCGTGCGTACGTGCGTGCATGTGTGCGTGCGTGCCTGCGTGCGTGCGTGCATGCGTGTGCCTGTATAGGTTTTACGCATCGATGTTTGTCTTACGAAAAAACACTGTATTAAGGAAAAATTTGCAGGCGGCTGCAAATTTGCGGCGGTGAATATGTGACGCTCTTTTGTTGGAGCCCAGTTTGAAAAAGAGGGGTATCAATTAAGGCATGCCTCATTTATGTATAGCCACTTATGCTTTGCAGCTGATCAACTTCAGTTTGAACAAACTGTGTATAAAAACCAAACCAAACGCAGCAACACGTCACATATTCGGCATTTTTTGCAGAAGAGGAGGGATTTTTGCGCAATTTCGCAGCAAAATTTAACATTAAAATGCCTTTCAATGCACACAGGTAACCAAAATTTAAAAGTTTAATTGAAATACGTCTATTGCACACATGATTACACACCATGCATGCACTTTTAATGCAACTGGGTAGCGTTCAAAATTTGATTTTGGCGCGAATTTAAAATTGACTTGCCCCAGGGGCACTATTGGAGGGGGGCTTCTATTAGACGATTTACGGTAGCTTTTTTTAAGTCTGGAGAGATTCAAAAAGGTTTAGACAATTTGTAGGGGGGGGGGCTTGGGGTAGGATTGCCCACCTTGGAATGGGCAATGTCAGAAGGCTCGCTGCGTGTCCTCTTAGCATGGGATACGGACGTTTCCAAAAGAAGTTTCTGGATGCATGGGGCATGAAAGATCAGCTGGCGTTCCGCCTTTTTCCTTTAAGTCTGCAGCATTACAGTACAATGTACGGTCACGTGTAGAGTATGCTGCCGTTCTGTTTGCCGCCGGTAAAGTGATCCATGGGATGAAGAACGAGCAATTGAATTGACAAGCCTAAGCCAAGCATCCAAACGGAATGAGCGTTCCACCTCTTAGATTTGGGCGGCAGAATGTGACATCGCGCGAATGTGAAGTGCAACTCTACATCGCGGAGCATGTCACTACGGATGCATTTGGGAGGGCAGATTGAATTTCTGGTGCGGACTATGCGTTTATAATTGAGGGCAGCAGGGCGTTCAGACAATTCGGCGCGCATTCACTCACTACGAATCGAATGTTCACTTCACGAGTTGCTTTGGATGACGGAGAACAGCTGGACTAACTTAAGGTACATATGCGCCGTCGCGTTCAAATATACGCAGCGAAACATGTCCGTGATGACGAAAAAATGTTGCGCCCAGGACTATTAAGTCAATACAAGAAAGTGAAAGTAGTGCTGGTGTCACTTGTGCTTTGGGTGGATTCAATGATAATGAGCACTTACCCTAGTGCGCGCGTGGGGGTGCTAATTGCGTATGTTAGCTATAGGACAACATGGGATCTGTACATGTTTGTTCGAATCCCATGGCAAACTTTCGGATAGATCCGACCCACCCGGCAAAATCTTCAAAAAAACAAAACCAACAAGACAACGATGTCACGACAGTCAACAGCGAGAGCTGAACTTAAAAAAACAACAACAAAATTCGATCGAATTTCGTCGAGTTTGTTCCACACACTCGGCGCAATAGATACAGCGTACGAATTCTTGAATGGTCTTGTCAATTTTGACGATTTCCGTTGAATGTTCAGGTTTTCTTGACGCGGCTGCGTCTGCGGTCTTCCTTTACCATCTTGCCAGCTTCTGCAATGACTTTGAGTACCGTTAACCCTCTATTTAGCCCCCCCCCTCCCCTATAATTATACACCCTTCTAAGACCATTTAGAGTTTATAAGCCCCCTCCCTCTATAATTACGCCCCCTCCCTAAATGGACCATCATCTGAAAGGCGAAATTTTCTAAGTCTGTGTATGTATATGGTCGCGTATGTGTATGTACATGTATGTGCATGTGAGACTGTGTGAGAGTGTGTTAGAGTGTACCAATGTATGTGCGCAGCGCCTTTTTCCCTTAAAAATCGTCTCTCGCCTTTCCGCCCACAAAGCTTCCAACGGTACGACACTTCCAGTTGATAAGCCCCCCCCCTATAATTACCACACCCTCCTAGAGTTCGAACGAAACAATTAGCCCCCGGGGGGGGGGGAAATTGTAAGGTTTACGGTATTTAGGAATACCGTAACTTCTCCAATAGTACCCGGAGTACTGTTGTTTCCTCGGCTGCCCGGGGGGGACTATTGAAAAATCAACGGTATCCGCTAGCCCCTTCCACGCAAGCAGGCACACGCAGAGTGCTCCAGACGTCCTTCCGAACTTTCGACCGAACTTGCAATCAATCCCGTTTGCCTGCCCCGCGAAAGACGCTTCCCGTTCTATTGACAATCTGACAACTACAGTAAACCCCATAATTAGCCCCTCGAGCTCTAAGAGGGCGTAATCATAGGGGGGAGGGATAAATAGGGTTACGGTATCTGACTAGACTGACACAATAGGTATTAGAACAAAACCAACACAACTTCATTTCAGACGCAAGTTCCCCACACAACGAACCCGTGGGTTTCTTGGTGGTCTTCTTGAGGTTGTCGATGTGCGCGCGCAGCAGCTGCGCGTAGGCCAACTGGAACTTGTTCACCTCCTTCGAGAGCACCTGCCAGTGCCAGTGGACATGCGGTGAATAGTACGCACGCACCGACTGCACGCACGCACGCACCGGCACGCACGCGCGCACGAACGCACGCACGCACGCACGCAGGGGCACTGCCGTATACCTCGGTGGTGACGCATTTGCGTGCGTGCTTGGCCCTGAAGAGGCAGCGGTACTCGGTGGGGTGCTGCTCTGCGGGGGCGGAGGACGCCTGCGTCGAGGGGTGCACGATCGCCCTCTTGCCCCCCTTCTTCGCCGCCGCGCCCTCGCCGCCACGCCGCTGCTTCGGATGCGGCTTCGAGCGACCGTCGTCTGCAGAAAACAACGAAAACGCCCACTCATGCGGCACCTCTGCATCACACCTCACGAACGCACACGAACGCACGCACGCACACACACACTATGGATACCTCAGATACTCTGACTTGTCCAGGGGGAGGGCGGCTAAATTGCGGAAGGCAGCAATTCTTGCGAATGCGAACACATCTCCCCCCCCCCAAAGCTGTTCATACGCTACCCCTCATGATGAGTTACCCGAAATGCAAACCATCAGCTGGCTGGCGACGCCACCAGCTTCAAGAGGGTGAACTGAGACACATTTCAGTAACTGTGGGGGCGGGGGTTGGGGACATATACAGTCGGAACTGTCCGCCGCTCGTGCGCGACCGAGCGCAGCAGGTCAGAGTACCACAAACAAATCCACAGGACAGTGATCACAAAAATAATGCAGCGATAAAAGAGCGAGAAAAGCGCACATCTCTTCATGGTGACGGAGACGGCGTGGGCTGCGGTGACGTTGCGCGCCTTCTGGAACATTCGCGCCAACTCCGACAGCCATTTGTCATTCTCCAGACGAACGGGCTGCGACATCCCTCCCCCTCTGCCTCTCGCGTCTCTATGCGATGCAAAGGTCCACTGCTACACTCAGCCACGGCGCAGTACTACACCATACATGTAACTGGGGGGGGGGGGGGCTGGGGGGAGGGGGGTTGCCCGCCCCCCAGCCAGAATTTTACCCCTACCCAGCCCCCCCCCCCCCCAGAATTTTCCTGAAGTTTTCCAACTTGCCAACAATTGTACAAAGTAGTGTACTTTTTGCCTTTCTCAGTGTATTTTGGCCTTAAAACAGCTAAATAACGCTATTTATAGCCTATTTTAAGGCATTTTTGACCTATTTTTGACTGAAAAGTGCCTATTTAGACACTGTTTTGGAACATTTTTTTCCCTTCTGGGACCCCCTCCCTCTTCAAATCTGAGTACCCCCCCCCCCACGCCCCCCCCCCCCCCAGAAGTCTCTCAGACCCCCCCCCACTTCAAAAACCCAGTTACATGTATGTACTACACTACACTTACAGTGTACCGCAAACCCTATAATTAGCCCCCATCATATTTAGCCCCCCCCTTATAATTACGCACCCACCCGAGGGCACTTTCAGTATATTAGCAACCCCCCCCCCCCCATAGCTATCCACCTTCCTGTGGGTCGAGTCGAACGAAAATTAGCCCGGGGCTAATCATAGGTTCACGGTGCATAGTTTTGATTCACATCTCAGCAGTTGCGAATCAAGAGTGAACAGCAGCGACAAATAATGCCAAGTAAAGCAGCCAAGACAACCACCACAATACACCTTTTATTCCATCCAAAATTCCTGTACCACTGCACACGTTTCGATGCATCTGTACACAATGGCACAATTCTGGGGCGAATATGATCCCATACATTTTTTTGAAATTTTGATCCACCAGTGGAACCGATTTAGACGCTTGGGTTCAATTGACGAATAGTGAAGACTCAACACAAAAAACAATGAAAGAAAATGAAAGAACGATGAAACGTTTTTGGAGCAAACTCATAGACAAATTCAGCCTTCTTTCGAACAAATGCTTCATGGCTCATACTTCAACATTGGCTTGCGTGTCCAGACCATTCATCAAAAAAACAAACAAGACCCTGATAAATAAATACTGAAACAAAAACAAGACCCCACAGATGAATAACAATGTACATAAGACAATGACTATCTGGAACGAGGTCTGGAAAAATGTGCAGGCACCCTATTTTCCCAAAAGAGAACCACACAGCTGTGTTCAGCTTTACTTTGATTGCAACTGTAACACAATACAAGAGTTACACTTGCTGTGCTTCTTGACAGGCCCCAGAACTGTTTCCACACTGTAAAAGCAGTAAAAAAGATACAGTCATCCTGAGAAAAAAAAAGTTCAGAATGAAACATCAGGTTGACTGCATTTTCCAGAGAGACAAAGAGAGAAACAGAAGAAGATTCCTCGCCGATCACACCTTTCACCATGCCCAGTTTATCTGACACGCATATGCTTACTTACACGCACACACATCATGCCTTGCGACACTGCACTTACAGTACACTAACAGTAACACAGTTACAGTACACATCAGTATGACTGCACACACGCGTGCAAATCTGTACATACGTAAACATCAAAGCTGCGAGTAACAGATTCTACTTCTGCTCTGCCAGACACGGAGCTGCCGCAACATTTGCTGTGCTTCTATTCCATCTACCTAGGCACCGTACCATTTTGAGTGTGGTGGGGCGCACACAGACACGAGCCATAGGTGGGCATTATTAGGCATTCCAACCATCAACTGCTAAACCAGTACAAACAGCAAAAATGGCTCACTATGAATTGTGTGCATTGGATTTACCTCCCATTTCACAACCCCATGAGCCTTGTCTGTATGGGCCCCACCACACCCAAGCATACATGTAACCGGGTTTTTGAAGTGGGGGGGGGGGAGGGTCGGAGACCATTCTGGGAAGGTGGGTGTGGGGGGGGGGGGTAAGCAGATTTGAAGAGGGAGGGGGGTGTCAGAGGGTAAAAAAGGGTACCGAAATAGTGTCTAAATAGGCACTTTTTGGTCAAAAATAGGTTAAAACAGCCTATAAATAGCGTTATTTAGCTGTTTTAGGGTAAAAAACACTAAAAAAGGCGAAAAATACACTACTTTTTACAGTTGTAGACAAGTTGGGAAAACTTTTGAAAAATTCTGGGGGGAGGGTTGGGGGGGGGGGTTGGGGAGGGGTAACGTTTGACCTGGGGTGGGTAACCCCCCCCCCAGTCACATGTATGCACCCAAGCACAAGGGGGGGGGGCGAAACCTGCCCTCAGCAGTGGGTGAGGAGAGTGCACTGCGCGTCCATAGACTGTGAAGCGAGTGGGCTCAGACTGTTTGCCTGTCCTCTTCCAGATCACTGTCACGACCACAGGCGGTGCGCAGCCACTGCGCGTTGCCCTTCAGCTGTTGCGCGTCCATTCTGCGCAGTTTGTGGCGCTTCTTGCGGATGCTCCGTCGCAGCGCGTCCCTCTCCACACGCACAACGTCCTTCACCAACGCACGGACGCACTCCGACGCCGCTTCGTCCACCTGTTAGGCAGCACGTGCGTGCGTGTCTGTACGTGTGTCAGTCCCACCTCTTTGTCAGTCTCATGCGAGCAGCCTGCAGCTGCCGTGAGGCCACAAGGAGTAGGCGACGCAGCAGCAGCAGTTACCAGCAGTCGGCCCAGTGATTGAACTGCAGCAGTGCTGAGGCCAGTTGAATTGCAGATGCCATGGCTGTGAGGGGACACAGGACAACCATTGCTCTCAGAGGTGGCCATTCCTCCTCCAAATGGCGATGACGACATGGGAGAGATGGCCGTAGGAGATGAGATGGGAAATTGCTGCAATTGCGTCGATTCGTAATAGGCGCATCGATACACACGCAGAAACCTCACTATTGGATTCGCATTACGAACGTCAGCAGAAGATGAGCAAACAAAACATGTCCTACACATGTTATATCAAATTTCAATACTGCTTCTGTGAGTGCAAAAACGTTTCAAAAACAGAAGATAACTTATCACATATGATAGCCAACAGTGATAGGTTATAATTACACTCCCGTCTCACAACCTACAACGACAATGGTGTGGTCTTACATATGTGGCCGATCAAAATGTCTAAAAAAGGAAAAAAACTCACTCATCAAGTGCCCTCTCCACCGTAAACCTTCTCAGTCTGACGGGCGCTGTGGTCGCAGCAGTGGCTGTCAGTTGATCTCCCATTACACCCTCCCGCAGTTCCTCTAACAGAAGGCCCCCTCCTGTGAGGGGCGCTGGGCGTCCATGGGTGACTGCCCACGTCGTAGACGCAGAAGTTCACCAAGTCCTCCACCACCTCTCTCGCCACGGCGTCTATGCTGTCACCAGTGCAACCATGTTGGTCTCTCTGCACTGAAATTCACAGGGGTCACTTGTCACTGTAGGTTAAACATCAAGTCATGCGTGGGATGTTGTTCCCTGCATCGCTGCCCCACCCAACCTCAGTGCCCAAACACAGCTGTACCCGGGTCGGCCAGCGCGGGGGGGGGGGGTAAATGGCCAAATCCTAGGGGGTGTCTGGAGCAAAAAGTGGGGGAATTGCGGGCCATTTGTTGAGTTATACTGGTACTTTGTGGTAAAAAAATGGGTATAAATAGGGTCTAAACAGTGTTTTTTAGCTGTTTTATAGTCACATAACACTGAAATACACAAACATTTACTCACATTTATCGTTTTAGACAGAGTAAAAATCCCTTGGGAAACTTCTGGAGGTTGGGGGTTTGGGTAGGTGTTGGAAAAAGTGGGGAGGGCAACCATACCTGTAACTGGGGGGGGGGGGTTGGGGGGGGGGGTTTCCCTCCCCCACTTGCTGGTTTTGACCCTACCCACGCCCCCCCAACCCCCCCCCCCCAGAAATTTGAAACTGAAAATGGTAATGTGTTTTGTATGGTGCTTTTGAGCAAAAATCGCCCAAAAAGTACCTATATTGGGTTATTTACAGTGTATTTTGACTAAAAAGTGCCTATTTTAGGGTTTTCACAGTGTATTTTTGACTAAAAATCAACCAAAAGTGCCTATTTTTTTCCTTCCCAGACCCCCCCCCCCCCTCCTCCAGATTTTCCACCCCCCCCCCCCACCACCCCCCCCCCCCCAGAAAGTGCCCGAACCCTCCCCCCCAGGTCCAATTCCCGGTTACACCTATGAGGGCAACCCCCCCAGTTACAGGTATGCCCAAACCCACCCCCACCCCACCCAACCAATGTCCCCAAGGGAGCCCCATATTTGAGAGTCTAGACCAAGGCAAAGTAGCCAATGTGCAGTCTCCAACCGTGTGAATTGAGGGCAAGAGACGTGGGCCGTCCGGGTGGCAGATCGCCAGTAGACTCGCGGCAGTGGCGCTGCGCCACGCTGCACATGGGATTCGACACAGCTGAAATCGAATCGAATTCTTCACATTACTTCACACAAGACACAAGCCGCAAAAAAAAAAACGTTTCAGTGTTCTTAGATAAAGGCATTGTTTGTTGTTGTTGCTATTACACCACTTGGTCGAGGAGTGGTTCGTGTAGTACAGGAAAAAGTTGAGTTGATGGTTGTTGACAGTGATTGCAGCGAGCCGGCGGTTTTTGCGACTGCTGGTGCCAGCGTGCATACATGTAGAGCTGGGTATGGGTGGGGGGGTATGGGTGGGGGGTGGGGGGGGACTGGGAGGGGTCGGAGCCCATCCTGGGGGTGAGGGTGGGGGGGAAAACAGATATGAAGGGAAAAGGGGTGTCAGAGGATTAAAAAGTTTACCTAAATAGTGTCTAAATAGGCACCTTTTGGTCAAAAAAGATGAAAATAGGCTATAAATAGCGTTATTCAGCTGTTCTAGAGTCAAAAACACTGAAAAAGACGAAAAATACACTACTACAGTTGTAGACAAGTTGGAAAACTTTAGAAAAATCACGGGGGGGGGGTAACATCCGACCTCGGGTGGGTACCCCCCACCCCCAACCCGTCACATACACGTATGCCAGCGTGCGCGCGCGTGTGTAGGCTAGCTTTAGCAAGACTGAGTGGACGAAGAACAACGAACCTGTGCCTGTCGTGGTCGATTCATTGCTCACATCCACGCAAACCTCTGCTATGACAGGCATTTTCGCCAAACGTTCTAAACGAAGACATAGTCGGGACATTTAAAAGGAGAACAAAAAAAAAGTACACTACCCTCAATGATTGAGTATTTACAAAGACGCGTTTACAGAGGTTTACAGGCAATTACAGACAAACTAAACGCACACAGAATAGTACGACCACATTGGCTACTACCCCTGCCTGGTGCTGGCACCACTCTACAGAGACCCATCAATAGCACTCTGTAACAGCAGCAATTCTCAGATCTAATCCAATCAATCGATTTGGAGAGTTGGCCAAAAAAATTGGGGGGGGGGGGTTAAACATCTTTTATGGGTAATTCTGCATTTAAGTATCGGGGTCAACAATTGGTAGCCATAATCAAATCTCACAAAAAAAGCGAAAATGAAAACATCTTCACCTTCCAAATCTTGAATCTCCTCGTTGCAAGACAGAGAGACACTTCTAACCAGGGTTGCATAAAAAAAAAAATTTCAAGTTTTTTTTTTAAATTAAAAAAAAATTATTTTTTTTTAAAAAAAAAATTTTTTTTTTAAATTGACTTAGGAGCCATCATTGGCGCCAAATACCTGTACTACAAGATACTTTTAGCCTATTAGAGTGTCAAACACAAGTACTAGTGCTTCCCTAAAGCCTTTAGAAGCGTATTTAGCATCGTTTTAGTCAAATGGTGACAAAGCCGCTGCCTCTAAATGGTCGTGTACGGTATCGCACTATGTTGGGAACCAGTTGGGAACCCCAAAAAGAGCTTGGTTTTGGTGCTAATAAGCAAGTTTATGCATGAATAACTACTAATTGTACCATCTAAACACCATTTAAACGCCTTTTTGCCACTCAAAAGCTAAATTTTACCCAAAAACAGAGAAATTTTTTTTTTTTTAATTTAAAAAAAAAAATCCAACTTTTTTTTTTTTAAAAAAAAAATTTTTTTTTTTTTAAAAAAAAACTTTTTTTTTTAAATTGTGCAACCCTGCTTCTAACCATTCTCGAGGCCTGATCTTCTGCAGTTGAACTGCCTTCGCTATCAGTGGCAGTTGTAGTAGGCATGTTACTGCTATTGTTGTTGCTGTTATAGTAGTCTGAGTAGCCCAATATGCCATCACTTCTCATCAAACGAAGTCCATGGAAGGAATTCCTGATAATGCCATTGTCTTCGAGCTGCGGTGTCGACAGCTCGAGAATTTCCTCTGGTGACGTCACTTCACTTTCTCCCACCAAGCAGCTGCCAACAGCTGCGATCTGTGCAGTTTCGCTTTCAGCTGCCAATGGGTCACCACCTCTCATCGGTGTGACTGGAGAAGCTAAAAGCACACTATTACAATTTGACCAAAACCCAAAGCACGCCAGAAATGTTTCACACAGCATAAATATGGACTACTAAAATGCATTTTTAGTGCTTTGGAAGTAGTTTGGCTTTCAGCTGCCAATGGCTCGTCACCTATATGTGGTGCAACTGGAGAAGAAGCTAAAAGTACACGTTTTCAAGAACAATATGGGCAAAAAAAAAGTGCGCCAAAAATGTTTCACACGGTGTACTACTTCCTACGCGTGATGAGGTGTGCAATGCCACCTTCTGCTGCCCAGCCAATGCTCACCAGTGCAATCCTGCGAGTCCATGGAGTTGTTCTGCAGCTGCCGTTGCTCTTCTGCCACAGTCTGCTCGACTCTTTCCAAAAGGGTGTCCAACACAGACGCGCAATCAGTGGCGATCTCTTCCTATTGGCGCCTCTCTGCATCGCGCGTCTCAGCCAGCTGTCGATTGCGCTCGCAGAACCGTTGGATTTCCTCGTAGAAACGCTTGAACTGCTGCGAGAAGTCGCGCATCTGAAAGCCCAGGATAAGACCATGCTGTGGGCGGCACATTCAGCTGGGTCGGCTCGAGTCGATTCAGCGCCTTGTTGTTGTTGTTGTTGCTATTCGATTTGGGGCAACGCTAGGGGGCCGCCAATGGCCCAATTGGCATACCGATCTCCATGACGCCTTCCCGTCTATAGCCTTATAATTAGCCAAAGACATTCGGAAGAACGCCATCTGTACTCTATGGCAGAGCCACGAGAAAATCCATTGAGAGAGAAGTCCTCGATCTTGTGCATCCATCAGGAATCGAACCCAGAACCGTGCGTGCAAGAGGTCGATTCTCTACCACTAGGTCGCCCAGTGCCTTGGTGAACCAAAACCACTAGAGATAGGCGAGGGATTGTAGTTGGCGATTGCTCATAGCAGACGCCTCTATTAGTCTACCTAGCTACATGCACATAGTGACATACCGACACACATAACAAAGAACAACGAAATCGCACCTTGGCCTCCCCCTGCAGGTAGACGTGCCTGTCGAGGTTCAGCTGCACGACTGTGGAGTTGACCTTGGTAGCCAGATGCAGTGCCAGCAGTCCCGCGTGCCCCAGTGCGTTGTTGTCCCGCAGGTCCAATCGCAGCAGAGATTGGCTGTCCGCGAGCCACTCCGCCAACGCTACAGCGCCTGTCACAGCGGTGATTCAGTGGCTTTGCAGTGTTGGTATTGCTGTTCGTTTATTTGTTGTTGGATCGATTTGCGTTAGCACCTTTGATGTCAACGAATGTTTCACTCATCTTTCAAAGTATTTCCTCATTAAACATTAACAGTCACGCTTGAGCACACTGCATAAATACGTGTTCTACACCATGTCCATTCTCAGCACTGCCAACCCATCCATGAGGAAACCCTTAGAAGGATGAGTGAAACATTTGTTGTCAGCAAGGCGCCAGCGCTAATCGAACCGATCCTTTGGGATTCAACTCCCCCATTAAACCAGTCACGTTTCAGAGACAGACAGCTACACAAGTTGGAAAGAGGCAAATATTCAGCTGTATTACCCTAAAGTACTCTTTGTAGAGTGTCGAATAGCGCGAGAAATAGAGAAAGAACGCTGCAAAAAGTCAAAAATCTAACCGAAACGGGTTTCCTCTAGCCACATCACATCAGCTGCGGAGCGAGGGGTGGGGGAGGTGCAGGCTTCTCAGAAGACAGTCGTGTGGAGGACTCACTCTGATCAGTGACTTTGGTTGCCTGCAGCCCCAATCTCTTGAGCGTCCTATTCTCCATGAGGGATCCCTTCAGCTGAATCAGTCCCTCAGTGCCAATGGGATTGCAGCCCAGATTCAGTGTCTCCAAACTGGCGTTCTCACGCTGAATGAAAGTCACCACATAAAACACAAGAAGAGTTGACACAATCAAAGAAGCAATAACGCTAACACATGTACAGCCCCCCCCCCCTTGAAACATTTCTTTCAGAAAATTTCTTTTGGGAATTCGAAAAATGCTACACCGAGTGTACATCTAAATTGTAGACTTTTTGGAATACAATAGATCGTAAAGTTTCAAGATTAATTGTTCAACTGATCACCTCCCATCCCCTACCAACTACCCAACTACGCTTTTTGACATGTCAATGGTCACAAAAACTAATAGAACCACCAAGGCAATTCCACTGAAAGTAGAACACAAACAGCTGTTTACGCGCGTAACAAAAAAGTAAACAACGCGCGTTTGTGCCGTAAACAGCAGAAACAGTTTGTTAATGCTCACAGCCAGAGGTGTGACCCCCCACAACCCAGTCCCTAGACAATCACAAATTAGGCCGGAAAAATCGGTCGAACGCACCAGCGCCCTGTTGAGATGCGCCACCCCATTCCTTGTCAACTTGTTGTTCCACAGCACGAGCGTGTCCAAGCCATGGCCAGGGCTCTTCAGTCGACGCAGACCGTCGCAGATGTGACCCAGTCCCGCATCCTGACAATGCAAATTGAATTCAACAATGTGAATACAATACTGTGACACACACGCGCACGCACGCACACACACACGCACACGCACACACGCACACACACGCACGCACGCACGCACACTCACACACACACACGCACGCACACACACACACACACGCACACACGAACAGACCCACAGCTGGTTGTGCCTGAGGTCCAGCATCTTGAGCTGTCGATTGCCGGTGATCAGCTGGTACAAATGGGCGCCATCCTTCTGCGACAGCTGATTCTCGCGCAAATAAAGCTCCCTTAGCGAGGTACTGTTCTTCAGAGCACAAGCTGAATGGATGACAAGGAATGCTTCAGCCGCAGCATGTCACTGTGGCAGTAGAAGTTGACACAGTTTTTTTCAGGGCGAGGAAAAATAACAATGCGAAGAAAGAAAAAACAAGTAAACCAACCAATGAGAAGCATGGACTTGCCGCTGAGCGCGCAGTTCTCCAAGTGCAGCACCGTCAGCGTCTGAGACAGTCTACAACAATTTGGCAACTGGCCAGGAATTGCAATTAGCAACACACACGCAAATGCATTCACTGTTTCGGCTTTGAGAGTATCCGTTTAGACAGGTATACTTAGTTGCCATTAATAGTTGATAAAACGTCTCTAATCAATAGGTGCAGCTGTTTATCTACTCTACTCTAATTATCTACTACGTTATTGTTGCCCATCTAGGGCACACGTCATAGCATACAAACCTTCTACCCCCAAAGAGCACTATTGGAGGAGCGGGGGGGGGGCACAATACTCCCAAACTCTTTGGGGCACCATTGGAGGAGTTACGATATCACAGTAAGTGTAGCCATGGGCACATGGGAAATTGGGTGTTGCATCGTGGGGGGGGGGGGGTCAGAGCACGTTCTGCAGGGAGGGCATACCTGTACAGGGGGTAGGCCCCGAATTTTTCATTCCAAACCCACACACACTAGGGATGAGCACGGGCCTGCACATCTCGGCCCGGCACGGCCTGCCAGACAGTCCGGCCCGTCCCGGCCCGGCCCGCACCCTCAAAATCCAGGCCCGGCCCGGCCCGGCCCGGCCCGCAACACGAAATAAGTACAGTCACTACGGTGTACAATTTACTGAAATACCGTATGCTAATTTGCGTGATTTACTTAACGGAATGGCGCATCCACCTCTCAGAATCGCAGTTTACAACCATTTTACGGCCTTTGCACCATTTGAGCGCGAAAGACGCGCGTCATGGAATACAAAGTTGCTAATACGGTGCAGAATAGTCGCCGATACTTACAATGCATTACATAGGTAGCTATCTACGTTGGCCAGCCAAGAACGTCCGGCCCGGCCCGCACCCTCAAAACGCAGGCCCGGCCCGCAAAACGGGCCTGGAATTCCGGCCCGGCCCGGCCCATGCTCATCCCTAACACACACACACCTATTTTTTTTATTTTTCCAAACCTTTCAACCTGTGTAAAACAATGGGAGCAACATGTTTTTATCGAGCGCTTTTTCATGCTACTTAGATGCTATTTCTGTAAACAAAGAAACATTCTTTCATTCTGGACATTATGGGATAGCTATAGCTTCCAGTCGAGATTAATTGATTGATTGATTGACAGCCTCATGCTGTGATGGTGTCACCATATATTTCCAGTAATTTCCGACAATCAAAGCCTTCCAAATGCCCAATTTCCAAGAGGCCTTCGATCCATGGGCTATTACAAGGGGGGGGGGGGGGGGAGGGGGTGTGGGCAGGCGTATATGATGGCCCACCTGAGTGACTTGGCCATAGTCGGCACCACGCGTTCGTTGAGACTCGTATAGCGAAGATTCAGTCGTTCCAGGCAGTGACTCTGAACGAGAATTGACCCGACTCCAATGCTCCCAACAATCCAGCGCATGCACAACTGCCAAGGGGGGGGGCCACACACACACATCACGACCAATACCTATCTTTTTTTAACTATCACGAAAACACGGGGCTTCAACTTTTTTACTACACCCGCCCGACTTCGGCATTTGTTGCCAAAGCAGGGATAGATAGTTGTACCTTCTCAATTTTGCTATTTTTAATTGATTAATTAATTTTTAACCCGCATTGAGAAGTCGTCACATATTAGGGTTGTACACTGACGCGTACACCCTGATTGCATGGTTATTGCCTTCGGCATATCATTGGCATACCATTTTGCATTTTGTAGATTGAATGATTGAAGTTGAAAAAAAGCAGATACCACCATTGAACCACAGATGTGATGTCTTGAAATGCACACGACGAAACATGCGAAAGTAAGTTATAAACGCTCGAGAAAATGTTACGGCTGCCATTCTTAACTGAATACAAGGGCAGACGCAACAGTTAGATTCGCGTGACAAGGTAAATGGCCGAATTTTAGGGGGGTGTCTGGAGCAAAAAGTGGGGGGGAGTAGCTGGCCATCTTTTGAGTTATACTTGTACTTTTTGGTCAAAAATGGGTATAAATAGGGTCTAAACAGTGTCATTTAGCTGTTTAATGGTCATATAACACTGAAATACACCAACACTTACTCACTTTTATCGTGTTAGACAGAGTGAAAATCCCTTGGGAAAAAGAAAATTCTGGGGAGTGGGGAATGGTTGGAAATTCTGGGGGCCCCCAACCCCCCCCCCCCCAGTTGCTGGTACGACTCCCCCGCCTCCCCCACCTCATAGACGCTGCATACGCACGCACACACGCACGCACGCACTGACATTCTTGAGAGCCCTGAAGAGAGCCTGCCAGCCCCTGAGGCCGACGTTCTGGTTGAAGGAGAGATTGAGAGCCACGGCGCTCTCGTAGTACTCGAGCATGTCCGCCAACGCTACCAGGCCCTGTGACGCACGCGCGTACACGCACGTACGCACACGTGTTGTAGAAGACTACGGTACTATACCGTGCCTGTAACCGGATCAGGCAGAGGGTGTACATGTGTAAATGTACAGGGTGTAATTTCCGAGTGGAGGGGCAGCTACAAGTATGACTACAGTGCAGGGTTGCATAAAAAAAAAAAATTTCAAGTTTTTTTTTTTAAATTAAAAAAAAATTTTTTTTTTTTAAAAAAAAAATTTTTTTTTTAAATTGACTTAGGAGCCATCATTGGCGCCAAATACCTGTACTATAAGATACTTTTAGCCTATTAGAGTGTCAAACACAAGTACTAGTGCTTCCCTAAATCCTTTAGAAGCGTATTTAGCATCGTTTTAGTCAAATGGTGACAAAGCCGCTGCCTCTAAATGGTCATGTACGGTATCGCACTATGTTGGGAACCAGTTGGGAACCCCAAAAAGAGCTTGGTTTTGGTGCTAATAAGCAAGTTTATGCATGAATAACTACTAATTGTACCATCTAAACACCATTTAAACGCCTTTTTGCCACTCAAAAGCTAAATTTTACCCAAAAACAGACAAATTTTTTTTTTTAATTTAAAAAAAAAATCCAACTTTTTTTTTTTAAAAAAAAAATTTTTTTTTTTTAAAAAAAAAACTTTTTTTTTTAAATTGTGCAACCCTGCTACAGTGTGACATTTGCATGTAGTATAACGGCAGTAGTGGTGTACCAACTACACCATCTCAACCCCCTTCCTTTGTGCACACGAACAGAACGCGACGTGTGTTCGCATTTTACGATTGTCTGTCCCTGTGGCTACTGCTGTCTTTCTGCTCGTCTGTCTGTGCATTGAGCAAGTGTAATTGTTACACAACACCCCGCTCATACGAGCTGTGAATGAATGAAAAAAGGCAATCAATCAATGTACAATGCTGAATTCTACAGTGATGAATGCCGTCGTCACAAAAGCAATTCCGCACGAAATTTTGCTATCGGATTTACTTACTCAGCTGCCATCTTCCTAACCACTTCTATAGCCTGATGGGTTACTTTGCGTGCAGGCATACTTGAATAATCGATTGCGTTGAGCGAAGCACTCAGGCAAAACAAGAAGCTCATTAATCTAATTAGCAATTAGGTGGCTAATTAAGCTAATTGCCAGACTCACTTCGTCCTCAAGGAAGCAGTACTCAAAGTCGAGCAGACTGAACTGAACCGCCTTGAAGATCTCCTCGAAACACTCCATGTGCGACCACGTCACCTTGTCGCCTACAGTGGCAAGCATGCTATGGCGATTCTGTTTTAATCTAAAAATAACTAGAAAAAAATACCGGGTAATTCGGAAATTTCAGTGGTTTGGCGTGTGGGCACACACGTAACCGACTTTTTTACCTGGGAGGGGGGGGGGGTCGGAGACCATCCTGGGGGTGGGGGATAGGGGTGGGTGAAGGAGTGGGTGTCGTTTTCAAAGAAACAAGGAAAAGGGTGTCAGAAGGAAAAATGTATCAAAGTAGCGTCAAAATAGGCGCTTTTGTTAAACAAATAATGGGCAGAAGCAGTGTGGAAATAACGTTATTTAGCTATTTTAGGGTAAAACACACTACAAATGACGAAAAACCCATTACTTTTTACAATTGTAGAGAGGTTGGGGGGGGGGGGGGGTGAATAAACTTAGAACAATTCTGGGGTGGAAGGTTGGGGGGGAAGGGTAACTTGCCGACTGTATATGGTTTTCTGTATATGTTCGTTCCGGTTGTTTGCCAATTTTGCCAATTGTTAATTTTTGTCGATAATTTGGTCAAATACACACCATAGGGGTGTAGATTGGGTCAAAAGGTGGGGGGGCTGGGGGTTTCGAGGGGGGGGTCTCCCGCCATCCTGCCGGGATGGAAAATTTTGGAGGAGGGGTGGTCGAAGTGGAGCTTTCGCACCAAAATAGCGGGCAGAACGGTGCTTTTTGGTCGAAAATGTGTCAAAACAATACCTAAATAGCACTTTTTAGCGTTTTTCGGTCACATTACACTAAAACGAAAGCAAAAACACGCATCTTTAGCCAATTTTTCGATATTGCCGGTGCCCAGGGGGGCCTCCGTCCCGAAAAAAAAGCGGGACGGCTATAGTCAGGGGGAGCGTGACCCCCCCCCCCCCCCAGCCTAGACCCCTCCCCCCTGAGCCGGCCTATGATACACACACACACACACACACACTGCACGCACCTTTGAGAATCAGCGCCTCCTGCCGACCCCTTGGAGTCTTGTGGAAGGCCTGCAACACACCGACAAGCTGACACGCACGCACGCACGCACAAGTTGCACTTACGGCGATTTGAGTCTCGACTTTGCCGCTAGGCACAATCTTGGCCTTTCTACAAGCTGCCCTGTAGTTTTTGATAATCTCCCCAGGCTTCTGTTACCCGAACAAATGCGGTCCGGGCGGCTCGTGGAAGCGCGAAATCTCTGGGCTGGCGGCGAATTTCACGGACTTTCGAATCTCGGAGGATCTCTTGCATTCGGAGGAATTTTCAGGAAAATTCTCCAAATTTTTCAGTCGTTCCGTGTTCAATTTTGTGTTAGACAGCGTGTCTTTATCGAGCTCGCATAGGCTGTCGTCGTAGGCGCCGGTTTTGCCTAGTTGAGCCGGACCTAACCAGTTTGGGGCGCGTCTGGGGAGGCGAAGGAGCTGGCGGGGAGCTGCTAGTGGCCACGGAAAACCGGTTTGCATCGTTCTGAACCATAAAATCGACGGAAGTGACGGAACTGAACAGCTCTTGGATGCCTGAGAGGCATAGGTGGGCTCAGGGGTGGTCTAGGGGGGGTTCACCTCCCCCCTGGCTATGGCCGTCCCACTTTTTTGCGGGAGCGACCCCCCCCCCCCCCCTGGCCATCGCCATCCTGGAGAACTTGTGGGAAACCCTCTCTCAATCTTAAAAAAAATGGGCACAGATGCGTGTTTTTGTTTCTTTTTCAGTGTAGTATGACCCAAAAACGCCTGAAAAGTGGTATTTAGACCTTATTTTGACCCATTTTAGACCAAAACGTACCCATTTTACACGTTATTATGGTGCAAAATCCTCCACTTAAACCACCCCTCCTCCAAAATTCTCGATCCCGGTCATTTTATCCGGGATGGCTCTAGACCCCCCCCCCCCCCCCCCTCGAAACCCCCAGACACACCCCCCTGGCTTTTGGACCAATCTACACCTATGCTGAGAGGAACTTTAGCGACATCTTCGCTGGCATGCCGCTCGCTTTTGGTCTCTGAAGAAATTTTATTGTTGTTTTTCTTTTTGGGCTACCACTAATATCTATTTGGGCTGTCCACAATATTTTATTCTAGCCGTACGGTAGCTCCCTGCCGATCTCATAATTGAAAAACGACCGCACATCACGCACTGCGCACGGGCAAGCAAGCCCTACAGCCCAGGTGGACCTCTGCAGGCTTCTTGATTTGCATCTCCATCAGCATTTTGAGTGGCGCATGGCCTTGGCCTAGTGGTAGAAAATCGGCCTCTTGCGCGCTCGGTTCCGTGTTCATTTCCTGAATCTTGATCGAGGTGGATCGAGCACTTTCCTCTCAATGGATTTTCTCGTGCTGTTGCTGCCCCAGATTACTTATGGTGTTCTTTCGAACGCCTTTGGCTAATTACCTATGTGGCAACGCGTCATAGAGATGGGTATGCCGTATGGGCTATTGACGGCCTCCTAGCGTTGCCCCTAATCCAAGCACGTCCAGTCCAGCACCACGTTAGGCAACTTCGTTCCACTTCTGACAAGGAGCCCTCAGCATCTGCAGAGTGCAGCATGCCATCATCAGCTACGTACACATTGGGTCACGAGAAACAAGTCTGGGGCTGCCTAGCGCTTCAACTCAGTGTGACAGTACCGGTGTTGCCGCCCCTTTTTTGGCGTGCTTTCTCCCCCTTGAACTTGGCGAGGTGATTTGGGCTAGAATAAGACGTGCAGTAGACATTTATAGGATCGCTTTCTCTCATTATGATATCGTTACCACACACACCGTACCATCCGTATAACAATATTATAAACAGCCCAAATAGATTATAGTGATAGGCCAAATAATGGCGTTAACTAAAACACACGACCACCACGACCACCACGACCACCACGACCACTGCGTATTTATAATTGTTTCATACTGTAGTGCTGTTGTTTAACTTTTTTAAATTATAATGGCGCAGTTTAATTTGTTTCTCGATAAAGTGCTGTTTCTTGTGTGGCACAGACTATGTAGGCACCGTTAAATGCATTATTACTGGCTTACCTACTGCAAAATTTACTAATAGATCGAGTGGAGCGCGTCAATTTCATTTTTATTGAGGAGGGGAGGGGTATTGCAACTCGCAATATGGTAGGGAGGGGAGGACCGCGTGTCCCACGCGTATGTAGACACTGAATCAGTGTCTATTGAATTTACAGGGGTGTCTACATACCCTGAATTTACAGGCGCACGCGCGTCTGCATTGGCTTCTTGTCGACTGCTCCTCACAACCATCATCACCAGTCACCAACATCATCGGAAAGCATCACGCGACAAACGAGACTCCGTTAATGGGGGCAACAAACGAGATTCACTCAACGAGATTCCAGTCCAGCCTAAGCAAATTGCAACAATTGCTAGATTCCAAACTGAGATTTAAAGTGAAGGCGGTGTTTCTCTCGAGTCAAGGCACTGGCAGCGTCCGAGAACCGCACCATCTTGCGCCCAAAGCACGGTGCATAGCGCCTCACGATGCAACAAAAGGATGACACGATTTCCCTCGTATCTCACTTTGTTTTTCTGATTACATTTGTAAATCGCCTCATTTGTTTCATTAGCCGGTATGACAAAAATGCCCAAAGCAACCTGTAGCGCAAGTGAAGGGCGCAGTCCTCCTTGGCCTTCGTCCAATGCTGCTGACCATCGGGCGTCTTGTAGGGATGTCGCTCTTTGTGGACGACAATCAAGTCGAACGGGGCGACGTCGTTCCACGAGATGCGGCCCTAAAAGGACCGAATCGAGCATGAAGCCAATACATTAGGACTGTAACCTCGCACACCTCGCAGCCCCAGCATTTCTTGTCACCGTTTCTGGGGACTTTCTTTCGGCAAAAGAACTGCTCGAGACTTTCGACAGTGAAGGGCTCGTCGACGTCCATGTGCCGGTGCAGAGCAGGGGCAGTGGGCCAGTCAGGGATCCTTCGCAAGTCTTCCGCCGATGGCGCCGTCAGACCGCAACCGCAGAGGCACTCGAAGGGTACGTCGCTCGCACCCAAACAGGAATGAACAACATCTCCTTTCAGCGTGCGTTTAAAAATGCGCGTTTACCGTTTCTGGCATTTTGGTCGTGGTGGTCGTGGTGGTCGTGGTGGTCGTGTGTTTTAGTTAACGCCGGCGTTAACTAAAACACACGACCACCACGACCACCACGACCACCACGACCACTGCGTATTTATAATTGTTTCATACTGTAGTGCTGTTGTTTAACTTTTTTAAATTATAATGGCGCAGTTAGCGAGTATCTACTCCCCGAACAGTCTCCCGAACGGGTCTCCCGAACAGTCATTCAAACAAGGTTCTAAACGGCGCAAATTCACTTGTAAGTCAAACATGAGACCGTACAACTTGCAGTTGTACACCTAGTTGGTAACTAGCGCTTTCCCGTCGACATAGTGCCGACCGCAGTCGCCTTTGGCTGCATGATGTCGGTGTCGGCCGCATACCTATAACTGGGGGGGGGGGGGGTTTGGGGGGCCCCGCAGAATTTTTCCAACTCCCCCAACCCCCCCCCCCCAAGCCTCTCCCCCCCCCCAGAATTTTTCCAAGGGATTTTCACTCAGTCTAAAACGATAAAAGTGAGTAAATGTTGTTGTATTTCAGTGCTTTGCAGTATTATATGACCATAAAACAGCTAAATAACACTGTTTAGACCCTATTTATACCCATTTTTAACCAAAAAGTACAAGTATAACTCAAAGAATGGCCAGCTATCCCACCCCCCCCACTTCTTGCTCCAGACACCCCCCCCCCACCAGAATTTGGCCATTTACTCCCCCCCCCCCCTCTTCCAGCCCCGGGTCCAGGTATAGTCGGCCGCGGCGGTCTCGGTGGCCAAGTCTCGAACGTCGACGCGCCATCGCCGTCGACGAAGTGGCCACTCTCGTGCCACGGCGGACTTGTGGACATCTGTCGACATGTGGAGTTGTGGACATGATACGGTATGGGACTGTAAAACTAAGAACGTAGTGTACCTTATTACATGTAGGAAATGCGATTATCAGTATATTGGAGAAACGAAACGATCCTTAGCGTGTAGATTTCGAGAACACAGACTGGCGATACTCAAAGATTCAAATTGTCAAAAGCTCTACACACATTTTAGAAAAGACGGACATACGGTGTCTGACATCAGCATCGAAATTTTGCAGAGCTTTAGCCATGCGGACGCGCATACGGATAAAACTAGACTTGAGGCTGAGCATTTCTGGATTAAACAAATGAATAGCCTATACCCCTGTGGCTTAAATACAAACTGTAAAGGTATTGGCAACGTACACAACGCGTTTGACATGCAAAACATTCCAAGTAATAAAAATCCGTACTTTAGCGCATTGAGAATGACACGGAAACGCAAAATTAACTTCACCAAAAAACACAAAGATCGTAAGCATAAGCACAAACCGACGGATACGGAAATAGAAAGCTACATAAGAGAATTTGAACAAATCCAAATTGGAGACCAAACACAAACCAGGAAACCAGGAAAAAGTACATACAGTACCTGTATTTTCGATGTATGGCTAAAGGCCTACAACAGCATACCTACGACAAAATTCTAGCCTATCTGCAGAGTACCTCACGAAGACACAACGCTGATGAAACACAGAAGCGACGGACAGTAAGGGTTACAGTACTACATACGAATCAAGTAGTGTCACGAATTGGAATTGCCAAATTATTGAAGGCAACAAGGATCGGTAAACTCATCAGCAAACCAACGGAAGCTGTTGACTGGACCGTTCAGGTGGTGTACAAAACAACGTCACCAGCATGGCTACAAGTCTGCAACTACACCAAAATACTGCGACAGCTTACAGCTGCACAGCTTAGAGAACATCATTTGAGCATGGAACGCTGTAGATGCAACGAAATTTATAGAGACCGACAATTAGGACATGTGGTTACCGGTGACCTGAATATTGTAGAAAATACCGAACTTAGACAATTTATGAATCTCGGTACAAAATACAAAACTAACATGACAACTGACAAACATAAAATTGCTAATTCGATACTGACAGATCTGAATCGGTTCCTCAGCAGCCTAAGAGCTAAAAATGTACTCACAGAAAGTGACTGCACCAAATTAATAGGCAAATATCGAAAAATAATAGAAACTAGAATTGATCAAGAGATTTACAGTACTCCACAGAACCTAAGACTTTCAAATAAGGGGACACAGTACCTGGAAACGTTTCATAAACGGTACATAATTACAGTTACCGACAAAGTGCCAGGCAACTACTCCATCCTATGCAAAAATTATTATTTGAAAAAACTCTGTGATGAATGTGGCATATATATTGAGAATGACAGAATTACTATACATGGAAATGCAGTCTTCACACCGACAAATGACATGGTGGATCAGTTACTGGAAAAACACAAACGTCTCATGAGCACATACGGTGTAACACCTGAAAATAGAAACGTTCTGCCTATACTCTTTGCCAACCCGAAATTACACAAAAGACCACCAGCATTCAGAGCTATCGTGGCAGCCAGACAATCCAGTTTAAAACCACTTGAGAAACTGTGCAAACACTACCTAAGTCACTACGCTTTGCACTTTAAGCGGTACTGTGCAATGATAGCCAACAGAAATGGACAAACTCGTTACGTCTCAGTAAACAGCTCATTTGAGGTTGTTGAGCAGCTGCGCACAATGACCAACGTGAAGCGTATATACAGTGGTGATTTTTCAGCATTGTACCCCTCACTGAAACACGACACAATTATGAGTGGCATTAATGGTATAATTGACCTATGCCATAAAAATGCCAAAAGCGACTACCTGTACAAAAAGGGCGAACAAATACAATATGCTAGACAAGGTGCCGGCGCAAATACCCTACATAAAAACGAAATAAAACAGCTATGCAAGGAAATACTACAAAATTCGTACATGGTATTTGCTAACACCACGTTCAAAACAATAAAGGGATGCCCACAAGGTGGCGCTACCAGCTGTGACATGGCTGATCTCTGTTTGAGCTGGTTCGAATTTACATGGCTGAGTCGTAACAGACTACGCACAAACCAAGCGATTTTTCGGTACGTGGATGACCTACTAGTCATAAACATTGAAGACTTTCAGACGTTAGCTAAAGATATCTATCCTAATGAACTGCAATTAAACGACACAACGGTTTCAAACCAGCTGACACACTACCTTGATGTCACAGTGCACCTTAACAACTGCAGACTAAGCACTACAGTATACAATAAAACCGATGACTACACCTTCAAAATCACGAGATTTTTTAAAAGCTCGAGCAACGTACCCATGAACATGCTAATTATTTTAATTTTTTTTTAGGCTTGCAAATGGCTTGTTGCACAGTTCATTCTCTATGGCTATATCATTTCGCATTTTATATTGTTGGGGATCGGTGATTCGAGTGACCGACGTAGTAGGGTAGGGGGGCGATTTCCATGTAGAGGGGGCGGTTTTGGCCTAGGCCAGAACCGCCGGGGGGAGAAAAACAAGGGGGCGGTTTTGGACTGCAACACCGGCATGATGTCGCAGTCGTCACAGTCAATCATCAGCGTCGATCAGCGTGGAATAAGACAACAGCAGCGAGGAGTAGCGTTGATCAAGGAGAGTGGCCATGCGCCCTCAGGAGTCGCACGAACAAGCGAGCAGCTGACTTTGTGCCCAGCCCAGTCAGCGCCGACTCTGACTGGTCAATAGCTAGGTATGTACGATGGCCACCTGCTGTTCTATGCCAGCAGACATGTGGATCTCGATGTGTGCCCCATTCTCATGCATTGCTCATATTTTCATGCTAGTCTCAACCAAACGCCACCGCTAGGGCAACTGTGTGTGCATATAATTTGCTACTGTTAGCACATCGTGTTGCACTCACGTTTCAATTGGGCTGTACCGTGCGACAGTAGATACTCGTTTATTTCCAGTAGATACTCGGTATCGCACCCAAATAATGAAACACCCTTTTATTGCCAAGGTTGCTACACCATAAGGGGCAAGTTAGAGTATTTGTGCCATTTTGAGATTTAAATAGAATAGATTTTGGGGACCATGGCGCCAAACGACCGAAACGAACCGCGTGAACAAGAGGTGCTAGATTGAATTGCTCATCACTCGAACTAGCTCTCACTCACTAGCCTAGGCTCCGGACATCTGCCAGACATTTGTACTCCAAATGAGACACATCATTTGTATCAACATTTGTATCATGGAATAAATCATTTTTGGAAATATCCAAATAAGCAGAAATAAATGAATAAGCAATATGCGACAAGCGTGCAATGTCAAAAATATTTTTAAGGTGGTTGCTGCCATCTCCGATAGTGGCCGCCCCATTTGTCTTCCTGTTGCGTGTCAATACCATTCAACACTCTTGGAGAGTTTGGATAGAGGTACCGTAGCAACCGTGTGAATTCCACTCTGCAAGAAAGGAACACCTTCCACCGACGGCAACGTACATTATTACTTACGAGTAGGCACGTGCGACTCGAAGATCAATCAAACTGCCAGAAGATGTTTCAACGCGCCGTCATAACAGTGCACCGCGATTCTTGGACTAGTTCTTCGGAAGCATGCCTGCCAAGAAACCGTACAGTATCTTCAAGCTACGACTACTGACAGATTTGGGGGCACTGTGTGTGGGGGCAGTGCACTATATAGTTTTGACCTCGCACTAATCTGGGCACCATTGAAAGGAGACGCTATTGTACAGGGTGGGCCACCGTTACCTTCGGACGTTTGATCGCTAATTTCACAAGCGTTCCTGGATGGTTTTTGTTGAGCTTTTGGACACTTGCGTAGAAGGGTCCAAACTTGCATCCAATCTTTCCCCTTATTCCCGATTAGTAATGACTGTTTTATAATTGTTTTAAGAAAGAAATCGTTTGTTGGCGCCCTCCGACAACAACCTTCACTCTAGGCACTCACAAATCACACCTACACTGTGGGCCAAAAAAAGTGATAGACGCCACTTTGCAGGTCTCGTTCTCGTGAACAGAGTGTCCGATTGTGCTCAAAATTTAATACGACATACCTCGATATGTTCTGCGCTTACACGCCGAATTTCATTAAATTCCATGGCGCGCTCCTCAAACGGCAGCATTTCAACGACAGCCATGTCAAAAATCGAGTGTTTCTCATAGCTAGTGGCTAGTAGGGATGAGCATGGGCCGGGCCGGAATTCCAGGCCCGTTTTGCGGGCCGGGCCGGGCCGGGCCTGCGTTTTGAGGGTGCGGGCCGGGCCGGGCCGGGCCGGACGTTCTTGGCTGGCCAACGTAGATAGCTTCCTGTGTAATGCATTGTAAGTATCGGCGACTATTCTGCACCGTATCAGCAACTTTGTATTCTATGACGCGCGTTTTTCGCGCTCAAATGGTGCAAAGGCCGTAAAAGGGTTGTGAACTGCGATTCTGAGAGGTGGATGCGCCATTCCGTTAAGTAAATCACGCAAATTGGCATACGGTTTTTCAGTAAATTGTACACTGTAGTGACTGTACTTATTTCATGTTGCGGGCCGGGCCGGGCCGGGCCAGCAATTTTGAGCAGTTGGACGGGCCGGGCCGGGCCGGGCCGGGCCTGGATTTTGAGGGTGCGGGCCGGGCATGGCTGTCCTTGAAATGCTGTCGTGTGAGCAGCGCGCAATGGAATTTAATCAAATTCGGCATGTAGGCGCAGAACATACCGAGGTATGTCGTGTTAAATTTAAGTTTGAGCACAATCGGACCCTCTGGTCACGAGAACGAGTCTGGCAAAGTGGCGTCTATCACTTTTTTTGGCCCACAGTGTAGACTTCTCCGTGAAACCGATCAAATTCCTCCCTGCTGTCTCTAAGCTATACCTACAGCTATTACTCTTTCCCTCACGACAGCCCTTCAGTCAGTCGGCCATGCGAAGCATCTGCTTCTTCTCGAATCCCTTCAGACTGTTCTCCACGGCCAGAGAAAAGTCTTCCAGTCTGCGCTCTTCGAAGCTGAGGCTGGGCAGCTCGCCCGAAAGTAGCAGGTCAGAGAGCTGGTCAAACATTTGCGCAATCTCGGTGCGATCCGCCCTTCGGAAGTACTCCTCGAGCCAGAAGCCGACGACGTTGACGCGCTTGAACACCAGCGGCCCCGACGGTACCTGCATGGGCTCTGGCAGCATGCCTGCAATGGAATGGACGCCGTTGCTACAGTGTAACTCGCTCGGTCTCAGCGCGTGCGTGCGTGCGTGCGTGCGTGCGTGCGTCTAGGGCACCTCCGTAGGTCACGAGGGTGCCTCCCTCCTGCAGAGCGTCCGTCAAAAAGACCGTACTGGCGCCACCCACGCAATTGAGCGCCAACTTCGGTCGGTCGATCATTTCGAGGCTTCGCTCGAACGCGCCTCTTCTGCAAAAAGAGAGAAAGTGTTATACATATATGACAAAAATCCCCAATCCATTTTTTGGAGAAGTGAAAACTTCTCTAATTAGACAGCGTAGACGAGAAATCTACACTCACTGTGAAGTGAAGCAAGCTAGAACTTTGAGACTGAGACCAAGTTGAAGGAACAAACGATGTGTCCTGCCGTTACTAACGCTTTACCAATATAAACTGAAGCATTTTTGAAGCAGTGTTTGTTTGTTTGTTTTTTTATTCGTCGAAGCACGGTGTACGACAGTACAAAGGCACAAAGGCGAAGCACAGCGAGCGAGCGAATCATGGTCACACGTGTGTCACAACAAACAGAGTACAAATGTCCACAGTTAGCAAAGCAAATACCTAGGAGAGATGGAAGTGCAACGCCCGCCAACTATTTACGTTAACACGTGCGAGACATGGCTAGGTGACACCAAAAAGGTGATTTTATAACCTAACCATTTGATTTTATAACCTAACCATTTAGGTTTTATAACCTAACCATTTGTGTGTGTGTGTGTGTGTGTGTGTGTGTGTGTGTGTGTGTGTGTGTGTGTGTGTGTGGGTGTGTGTGTGTGTGTGTGTGTGTGTGTGTGTGTGTGTGTGTGGGTGTGTGTGTGTGTGTGTGTGTGTGTGTGTGTGTGTGTGTGTGTGTGTGTGTGTGTGTGTGTGTGTGTGTGTGTGTGTGTGTGTGTGTGTACTGTGTATACAACAGCTACACACTTGTAACCGACTACACGCTGGTAGGTAAAGAAAAGTCGCACCTCAATGTTATTTAAACATATTGGGTTCGGTCTGTAACACCGCACCGCATCACCCGCAAAGGCTCTTCTCATAAACCGATCACCCGGACTATAACTGCTGCTCTTCCAAACGCACTGTATCTGCTTGTCGGTGAGCACGAGCTCGATGCCGTCCGCCTGCAGTTCCGAAACCAGTTTCGAGGTCGCGGCCTCGTCCTGGCGCTCCCGCACGACGCCGGCCACTCGGATGCCTCGCGCTCGAGCCAGCCTGCCCACCAGGCGACCCAAATGCGAGTTGGCGCCGTTTTGCAGCACCCAGTCGCCGGCCGACAGATCCGCAAAGTCCGACAGCAGTCTGCATCGTCGGCGTTGCAAAGTCGGCGGCGATCAACGGGCGCACGCACGAACGGACGCACGCACGCACGGACGCACGCACGCACGGACGCACGGACGGACACACGGACGGACGGGCGGACGGACGGACGGACGGACGGCAAAGATACGGAAGTACTATGTATGTACACATACCTATACGAATTGTACCTTTCGAACACCACTTGAACGTCGCTTTTTAACCATTTGAATGTTTTATTAATTAACAAATAAAATTTCTTTATATAGGTAAATTTAAAAATAAAAGTTGTGCAACCCTGTACGCACCTGTATGCGGTCGGCGGGTTGATCATGAGTGAGGCGGCCTGGGCGTCACTCAAACCGGATTTGACCGGATGCACACCGGTTATGGGAAGGACACTGCGATCACGCCACGTTCCCTGTCGATTGGCCAAGTGCAACACTCGATCGCCTTCCTGGATTGGCCCACTATAGGTGGAGGGCAGCTGAAACGAGTTCGCGAGTACTGGTACAAATACGTTTTAATGACAACTCTAACTTCAACCCTGCCACAGGGTCAATGGGTCACAAAGCAAGCCATTAAAACCTCGCCGATTGAGCTTTTATGAAGTAATAAATTTAATTTTAATAGCCCAAGCTTCAAGCTTGGACAGTCAACACACGCATTCTCAGGATCGAAGGTCCACAAGCAGAAACACCGCACACTAGGCAGTCTGAGCATATAATCCAGCAAGCATCAACCAAACCAAAATGCAAACACCAAAACGAATTCCTTCCAAACAATCTAAAATACCGTAAATCCGCCAATAGTGTCCACATGGTCTCTATTGGAGGATTTACGGTACTTTTACCCGACCTTTTCGACCATAGCAACACCCTCCATGCCGGCGACAGCGGGCAAATTCTTGGGCAGTACTCCATAAAAGCCCCGGATTTGGGCCAAATCCGAAGGATTAACGGGGGCGCAGAGCCACTTCAGCAGGGCGCAGTCCACTGGTAGATCAGCAGCGCTAATCCCTTCAGGGGATGCGCTCAATTCCAACACATCCAACGGCGCGCCAAACTTGGAGTACTGTACGCGACGGTCCATGAGAAAACGGCGGCTGCCACGCCACCTACTAAATTGAATCAGTAGAAACACAGAACGATTGAGGAAAAGCAAACAGAAGAAACTAGCAAAAACAATGCGATGAGTGCAGGAAGTGCGCAACATACTGTGTTGTACGTATCAATCCAGACGCAGTGTGCGTGCGTGCGTGCGTGCGTGCGTGCGTGCGTGCGTGCGTGCGTCCGTGCTTGCGTGCGTCCGTGCGTGCGTGCATCCGTGCGTGCCGGTGCGTGCGTGCGTGCGTGCGTGCGTGCGTACGTGCGTGCGTGCGTGCGTGTGTGCGTGCGTGCGTGCGTGCGTGCGTACATACGTACGTATGCATAACTTGTCCGCCTCTGTGCTGGCGGCTATGCGTAGAAAGAACGAAACAGAACTCACATTGAGCGGCGTCAATTGCGTTTCAGAATATCCTACGCAAAACATGCAGTTTCAAATTTCCAGTTTAAGTGTCCTTACGTCTGATTCGTGTCCGTTTCTAAAAGTCAGATCTTGCGCGGGCAATAGACTGCACGACTGCTCAGTCCTAACACGTATTTTAAAGGAGTAGTCTGAAAGACAGTGGACTTCGGCCTCTGTGAAGTGAAGACTGGACTTAGGCCTTTTCCGAGTAAAGTTGACTTGCAGGTTTCCGGCGCGTAGGTATTGACACTTCACTTCGCTAAAAATGTTGGCAAAACTTGGTAAAATAGTTTTGTTACGTTCCATAAATATGCAAAAGCTCTGCAAAATGAAAATCACTCTATTGTCGGCAATTCATCGCTCACACTTGCAAGTTGCACCGCCTTTGAATTCCCCCTTTGAATGCGCTTCTTTTGAGCTATCACGCGCCAGAATTCGTTCAGGAAATGAAAAATAATGCACGATCATAGATCCAAATTTTGCCCAAAATGGGGGTGCGCCAAGAGGGTCGAGCTGCGTGTAGTGTACTAACTATCTTTTCTGTTAAATTAGCCACTACTAATATACTCTATTTTCCAAGTCGACAGTGTCACATTAAATAGTTCCGTTCGCTCGCGTGTCACTTCCGCTCATCGTGCTTGGGATCACTGTAGTGTCGTTGCCAACACTACATCCCTCCCCTTCTAGCTGAAGACGGGCGGCTGCTGTAGGCTGCCGGCGGTCGTCTTCTGGGTCGATGCCGGCGTCGACAGCTCGGCGGTCGTCTTCGAGGTAGTGTGGCAGGGCGCTGGCGTCCTCAGCTCAGCCGTCTCTGTCATTCGTGCAGTCGACGGCGTCCACTCGTCCTTGTCGTCATTGCTGCGCTCCGTCGCTGGCGTCTCCTTGGTCGGTGCCGGCGTCGACAGCTCGGCGGTCATCTGGCGAGTGCTGGTCATGCGACTGCTGGTCGCAGCGCGCACGCTGGTGCAGTCGCCTTCCGCGGCGTCCGTCGCTGTCGCCTTTCTGTCGGTCCCTGGCGCAGCGAGCTGCAGCTTCACTCCCAGGGGACACAAGAAGTTGCGGCCCAGCACTGACGAGCAGCTATCGGCGACGACGTAGAAGTGGTCCTCGTGGCTCTTGCCCTCCACTCTGACGCTGGTCGTGATGGTGCCGAGGACTCCCGCGACTTCCGTTCCATCGAAGTTGACAAGACGCTTGTCCAACTCTCGCATGGGCAAGTCGGGGAATAGCCGGTCGCGCACTGCCTGCGTCATCGTCGAGCACCCAGCGCCGGTGTCCATCTCCAACTTGACGCGACGGAACTCGCTGCCGTCCCAGATGGAGATGGTCTTGACGAGCAGCTTGCCACCAGCCTCGCGCACTGACAGGATCGCCTCGTCGTCCTTCTCCTGCAGTCGCTGCTGGCGCTGCTCCGGCTGTTGCCTGCTTTCTCTGCAGCAACGCGCGTAGTGGCCTCTCTGCTTGCAGCGGTTGCAAGTCTTGTCCTTGGCCGGGCAGCTGGCGCTGTAGCTCCGATGTCCTGTCAGACCGCAGCTTTGGCACTTCTCCGCACACGGCTCCGCAGCTGGCGCCTGCTTCAGCGCTTGGACCTGCGCATGTCGTCTCGACATCGCGTCCGCTTCTGTCCGCGCGCGCTCTTCAGCCTGCATCGTTGCCAGCACTGCCTTCATGTCGACCTTCTTCAGCGTGAGCAGCCGCGTCTGCGTGTCCTTGCTCGCGCAACCGCAGATGAGCCGGATGGCTAGCTGGTAGTCGAGCTGACTGCCGAAGCCACAATCCACGGCGATGGTGCGGAGGGCGCAGGGGTACTCGTCGGCAGACTCGTGCGGCGCCTGGTCTCGCTTGTAGAAGTCGTAGCAGGCGGCTGCCGGGCTGATCGGCGGGGCGAACTGAGCGCTGACGGCGGCGACAAAGTCCTCGTGGCCCATGCTGTCGATCTCCTCGGCGGCGGGGTTCGTGTCGAACTGGCGCACGCCCTCGGTCCCGAGCAGCATGTAGAGGAGCGTGTTCTTCTGAGCCGCCGTGAGCTTCTGATCCGCTGGGCGGTTCGCGTCCGTCAGCATGGTGAAGCGCTTGAACAGCTTCAGCCACTGCTTGAAGGCGCACAACGGCTCCCCGGGGTGCGGTAGCCACTTGTCGACGGACGGGACGGGCATGCGCGCCATCAAGGTCGGCATCGTCGTCAGATCCGACTCGCTCGCAGTCGCCATTTCTCCGCGTGTCGTCCTCCTCTTCAAGGTCACGCCACTTGTAGTGTACTAACTATCTTTTCTGTTAAATTAGCCACTACTAATATACTCTATTTTCCAAGTCGACAGTGTCACATTAAATAGTTCCGTTCGCTCGCGTGTCACTTCCGCTCATCGTGCTTGGGATCACTGTAGTGTCGTTGCCAACACTACACTGCGAAACATGGACATCGGAGCGCTCCCATTGTCGAAAGTGACCTATTCCAGGTCCAGACGAGTAACTTTCATCATTACAGCACAGCTCTGCGACGAACGGTTGAAGCGTCTATAGCTAGCGATGTCACCAAAAATAAAAATTTAATTAATTAAATAATTCAAAATAATATTTTAAGAACATTAAAAAACAAAAAATTGTTAAAAAAATAATTCTGTCATGCAAATTTTTTAATTAAAAATTAAATAAAGAATTATTTGGAATTTTTTAAAAGTTAAAAATTAAATAAATAATTCTCTGCAATATTTTTTTAACAATTTTTTAATCACACGCTTAAAAAATTGATTTTTTAACAGACTTTTCAAGTAGTTCATGGCAAGTTTGTCTTTTCCTATTGATCTTTGTTCATTTTGTCTACCTCTACCACCATATCATCATTGGCATTTTGTTGCCATCAAATTTATTGTCTTTCCTTTCAGTCCTGTCACGCTTAGTGGAGGGTGTGTTCATTTGTAATCATTTCAGTAGGTTTTAGAGTGGACTTATCCATTGCATTGCAAACATTGGAATGGAGAGAAGTGGTGTTTTCAGCACATGACATATGACGCTGTACATTGAAATTAATCGAGTATAATGAAGTAATCTGTGTGCTGGACGGTAAGTGTGAGTGAGTGTGTAAGAGTGTGCGCAACACTGTGCGCGTAAGTAGGCACAAAAACCCTCCATCACAAATCTTAAGTCCCCCACCCCACACTCAGCCCCGTCTTACAGCCCAATTGACAAACTGGTGAATTCAAAGTTCGCTCGGTAGTTTTATTCAAGGGTCTACTTTATTGAGGCGTGGCATGCATAGTGCATTGCCATGCGCGCACCGCATCAGATACTTCTCTTCTCTTCAATGTCCACTTCATGGCCCAGGGGTAGTTTGCGACCCCAACGTTAATTTGTACTGGACAGAAATGCCATACGGAAACATTCTGTGGTTTTCGATTGATCCTTTGGGTGAGTGGCGTGCGGGTATTCATACGGCAAAAGTGTCTGGACACTTTTGCCGTATGAATAGGCATGTATTCCTACGGGACTTTTGTCCGCAAGCAAGCGCCGGTTATGTTCCGATCGAAGCTGGAAAGCACGTGCTTACGGACAAAAATCCCGTATGAATACATGCCTATTCATACGGTAAAAGTGCCCGGACAAAAATGCCGTATGAATAGGCATGTATTCAAACTGGATTTTTGTCCGCAAGCAAGCGTTGGTTATGTTCCGATCGAAGCTGGAAAGCACGTGCTTACGGACAAAAATCCCGTATGAATACATGCCTATTCATACGGGAACAGTGTCCGGACAAAAATGCTGTATGATTAGGCATGTAGTCATACGGGATTTTTGTCTGCAAGCAAGGGTTGGTTATGTTCCGATCGAAGCTGGAAAGCACGTGCTTACGGACAAAAATCCCGTATGAATACATGCCTATTCATACGGCATTTTTGTCCGGACACTTTTCCGGTATGAATAGGCATGTATTCATACGGGATTTTTGTCCGCACATTTGCACATGCTCCCGCATAATTATGGAAATGCGTACTGTAGTTGTGGTACATTGTACATTGTACTGTACATTCTAGCTTACCTAATTGGAAAACTTCCAGAGCGCGTGCACACACGCACGCACGCACGCACGCACGCACGCACGCACATTCTAGCTTACCTAATTGGAAAACTTCCAGAACGCGTGCACGCACGCACGCACGCACACACGCACGCACGCACGCACGCACGCACGGGAGTGCACGCACATGCACATGCACGCACGCACGCACACACGTGCACGTACGCACACACACACGTGCGCGCGTGCAGGCACGCACGCGCACGCACGCGCACGCACGCACGCACTTGCACGCACGCACATATGCACGCACGTACATTCACGCACTCACGCACGCACGCACGCACGCACGCACGCATGGGACTGCACGCACGCACGCACGCACGCACGCACGCACGCACGCACGCACGCACGTGCACGTACGCACGCACACACGTGCGCGCGTGCAGGCATGCACGCGCACGCACGCAGGCATGCACGCGCACGCACGCACGCACGCACATATGCACGCACGTACATTCACGCACGCACGCACGCATGCACGCACACACGCACGCATGGGACTGCACGCACGCACGCACGCACGCACGCACACACAGGAGTGCATGCACATTCTAGCTTACCTAATTGAAAAACTTCCAGAACGCACGCACGCACGCGCGCACGCACGGCACGAACGCACGCACGCACGCACGGGAGTGCAGGCACATGCACACATGCACGTGCACGCACACACATGCACACAATTTCTGTCAACGTGGTGCACGCCCCCCATGGACAAAGCGGTCCTCAATGCAACTGTCCTAAGGAACACTCGCCCACACAAGCAAAAGACAAAAGCTACGCATATTCTTTATGATCACGTCGACGTCATATGCAAAATCAATTGCTTCATGCAAAAAGAGGGAAGGGGGGAAAAAGCACCACAGACAACTGCACATTCTAGAGTGCGTGCGTGCGTGCGTCGGGTAAGGAGAGTGGTGGTGGGGCGACAGGGGGGGGGGACGATTAGCGGCCTGAACCAAAAAAAATACGCACAGAGACTCTTGGTTGCTGAATGAGCGGGAGTATTTATGTGCGGTGAGGGGAGGGCAGAGGGACGCTATCTCGGCGTCACCCGCTTGTGGCGCGCGTGTCCACCCCGCTCTTGCAGGAGGCGCGCTGCGGCCGCCGCTATTGTCAGCAGACGGATGGCCCTTGGGCCGTAGGCAGCCGTTGACCGCTGAGGGCGGCTGAATCAGACTGCGCAGCTCCAGTGCAGTGGGCAGGACGTTGGATCGGCAGCGCTTGAGGGGTAGACGCGACGCGTGGCTGCTGTAGAATGGTCGGCGGTTGGCTGGTGTCTTTGCGAAAATTGAGGGCCGTTGCACTGCGCACTGACAAGATTGACGGAGTACGGTATCTACACGTGTACGTGGGCTCATGGACGTCCTGGCGGACCTCAGTACACTCTACACATTCTAGGGTGCGTGCGTGCGTGCGTGGCGCAAAGAGCGTGGCGCTGGGGTGAGGGGGGCGGGGGCGATTAGGGGCCTGAACCAAAAAAAAACTGACATTCATAAATAATAGGCATATTCGTTCTCTTGGCGGGGGGGGGGGGGAAGCTTATTTGGGAAGGGGAAGCAAAAAAGCGGCCATAATTTTGCACTCTACACATTCTACAGTGCGTGCGTGCGTGCGTGCGTGGCGCAAGGAGCGTGGCGGCGGGGTGAGGGTGGGGGGGGGGGGCGATTAGGGGCCTGAACCAAAAAAAAAAGACATTCATAAATAACAGGCATAGTGCTTGTCTTGGGGGGGGGGGAAGGTTATTTGGCAAGTCAAAGCAAAAACGGGGGCGGAAGCTTATTTGGGTAGTGAAAGGAAAAAAGCAGCGATAATTCTGCACTCTACACATTCTACGGTCCGTGCGTGCGTCCGTGGGGCAACGAGCGTGGTGCTGGGGCGAGGGGGGGGGGGCGATTAGGGGCCTGAACCAAAAAAGAAAACTGACATTCCTAAATAATAGGCATATTGCTTATCTTGGGGGGGAAGGTTATTTGGGAAGGGAAAGCAAAAAAGCGGCCATAATTTTGCACTCTACACATTCTACGGTGCGTGCGTGCGTGCGACTAATTATTCATCCAATTTTGTTCCGCAAAACAACAGATATCGGAAAAAACGTGATAAAAGCTCGGAATACTGGATATATACGAACCATAAGCACCATTTGAACAAGATTTGTTATTTCGGTGCAAAATTTTTTGCCTTTTGATTACATTCAATCGTTTTAGATATCGTATTCATTACTTTTCATATTAAGCAAAAGCGAAATCTTAAGCAAGCCAATTTGTGTTTTGGATACTCTGTTCTTGCATTCTTAACAACAAGTTCGAAAGAAACGCTTACACAAACAAAAAATATGTCACACGCAAAGAAGAAAGATTCGTTTACATGCATATGGTTCATATGATAGTGTATCCTTCAACATTCGACGTTACACAAAACACAAAGGCAAGAACACTAACAAGGCGTAAACACAACCATCAGAAAAAGGTAGCTATAAACCTAACGAAAAGCGTAAGCGTATACAAAAGTCGTAATCTAAAACAACAATAGCAGCCTCTCTGACGTTATTGGTACTAGAGGCGCGCGCGGCCTTCGGCCGCCATGCATATACAGGGTGGGCCACTTATCTATCGTCGGTTTCATTTCGCTGTAACTTCAGCGCTTTGCATCGTCAGGTTTGATATTTTAGGACAAGGTAGGTACATGTAGAGAATTTTATCCCTGAAAAAATTGATATAATCTCATACTATAATCGCCGTGTACTGGTGGCTGGCGGTTGGAGCGGGAGCCAGGTGGTGGGGCACGTAGGCCTACACAAGGGTACTGTGCACTCCGAGACCTGCAGCCCTCAAGACAAGAGAGGAATAAATTTTTGAAATGTGAATTTAAGTAACAAAAATCTATTTCTCAACACTGGGTCAATGAAGGCTGGTGAGAGCAGTGGCGCAATAGTCGCAGGACACACAGGACACACAGGACGCAGGACCAAGGGTGTGCATGGACTTAGTGCAGGACCGATCCGATTTGGCGAAGTCCAAGGTCATGATCGACTTCAACACCCAGTCCGTTAAAGACCATGTACTGGTCAGAGTGCGCCAGCGCCAAATTGTTAGAAAACAGTCGCGCGGGACTCTGAGGCACGCACACACACACACATGGCATGGTTCAGAGCCACTAGAAGACCATGATGAAAATGGTCAGCGACTTACTGGCCAACGCCTTCTGTGTAAACGCCACTGCACACCAGGTCACACCCAGCACCCACACAGAGATGCTTCTCACTGACACACACTGTGGCATATGTACTGCCACACGACTTGCGCTTTCCACTAGGGGCGAGCCGCGAAGCGGCGAGCTCAAAGGAGGCGAGGCGCGCAGCGCCGAGGCCGCTACCGTCGCGAGAGCGCGCGCCGAAGGCGCGCGCGAGCGCGCTAGTTGGCTCACTACATAGCGAATAATGCACTTCAATATGACCGAAGTCACTTTCTACTAATTTGCATAGCGCTCACGGTGAGCCAGCAAGGTATTTGCCTCATTCAGGTATCAGCAAGGTATTAGCCGTGATTTCCCCAAACAGCTCAAATCTCCTGTATTGGGTCTGGAACGTTGTGGAACGTCTGGAACACGCACGCACCCACCCAAGTGCGTGCGTGCGTGCGTGCGTGCGTACGTGCGTTCTGGAAGTTTTTCAATTAGGTAAGCTAGAATGTGCGTGCACTCCCGTGCGTGCGTGCGTGCGTGCGTGCGTGCGTGCGTGCGTGCAGTCCCATGCGTGCATGCGTGCGTGCATACGTGCGTGCGTGCGTGCACGTGCGTGCGTGCATATGTGCGTGCGTGCGTGCGCGTGCATGCCTGCACGCGCGCACGTGTGTGCGTGCGTACGTGCACGTGCGTGCGTGCGTGCGTGTGTGCGTGCGTGCGTGCGTGCGTGCGTGCGTGCGTGCACTCCCGTGCGTGCGTGCGTGCGTACGTGCGTGCACGTGCGTGCGTATGAATACATGCCTATTCATACGGCATTTTTGTCCGGACACTTTTCCCGTATGAATAGGCATGGATTCGTACGGGATTTTTGTCCGTAAGCACGTGCTTTCCAGCTTCGATCGGAACATAACCAACGCTTGCTTGCGGACAAAAATCCCGTATGAATACATGCCTATTCATACGGCATTTTTGTCCGGACACTTTTCCCGTATGAATAGGCATGTATTCATACGGGATTTTTGTCCGTAAGCACGTGCTTTCCAGCTTCGATCGGAACATAACCAACGCTTGCTTGCGGACAAAAATCCCGTATGAATACATGCCTATTCATACGGCATTTTTGTCCAGACACTTTTCCCGTATGAATAGGCATGTATTCGTACGGGATTTTTGTCCGTAAGCACGTGCTTTCCAGCTTCGATCGGAACATAACCGACGCTTGCTTGCGGACAAAAATCCCGTATGAATACATGCCTATTCATACGGCATTTTTGTCCGGACACTTTTCCCGTATGAATAGGCATGTATTCATACGGGATTTTTGTCCGTAAGCACGTGCTTTCCAGCTTCGATCGGAACATAACCAACGCTTGCTTGCGGACAAAAATCTCGTATGAATACATGCCTATTCATACGGCATTTTTGTCCGGACACTTTTCCCGTATGAATAGGCATGTATTCGTACGGGATTTTTGTCCGTAAGCACGTGCTTTCCAGCTTCGATCGGAACATAACCAACGCTTGCTTGCGGACAAAAATCCCGTATGAATACATGCCTATTCATACGGCATTTTTGTCCGGACACTTTTCCCGTATGAATAGGCATGTATTCATATGGGTTTTTTGTCCGTAAGCACGTGCTTTCCAGCTTCGATCGGAACATAACCAACGCTTGCTTGCGGACAAAAATCCCGTATGAATACATGCCTATTCATACGGCATTTTTGTCCGTAAGCACGTGCTTTCCAGCTTCGATCGGAACATAACCAACCCTTGCTTGCGGACAAAAATCCCGTATGAATACATGCCTATTCATACGGCATTTTTGTCCGGACACTTTTGCCGTATGAATACTCGCAGCGTGCTCTTTGACTTAGAACATTCGAAAACGACCGAATGTATCCGTACGGGATTTTTGTCCGCTACTAAAATAACGTTGGGGTCGCAAACTACCCCTGGGTCGCCTATTTCCCATAGATTTACACACTCATAACCGGAAAATGTTTGCCTGCAGCGCTGCAGTGTATGGACGACTGCGTTTGGACTAAGGTTTTGACTCTATATTTTGGTTCAGCTCGCCCATCCAAAGTAGAGATGCACGTAAGGCACGTAAAGGGGGCAAGGGATGCAAGCTGACCTAATGTGACTGTTTCGCCCAATAAAATAATGCTCAGATGTAGGTTGGAAAACCAAAATTTTCGCCTGCGGCGCGCGCTTTGTGCATACTTTTTGGCCACAACACGTGCTAAATTCCTTGAAATTCTAAGGAATGAGGCAGTTAACATTGAAAATTTTCGCCTGCGGCGCGATTTCGAAAATTTGAACAAAATGTCTCACGTGTTCTACTAAAAACAACCTAAAGAACCGCAAAAATGCAAAATGTGTGTTTTGTAGCGCCACTGCCTGTTGTAAGTGTTGAAAAACATGCGAAAAGTGTGCTGCAGCGCCAAAGCGCGAAATACAGCTCTCCAATTGAAACTTAAGCCGAAAAAAAATTTTGAGCTTGCCCCCCCCCCCTGCCAGAAAATCCTGGATCCGCCAGTGGCTACATGTAGTATTACATACAGCTTCGAGTACATAGGACAAGCGCATTTCGAAACTGACTGAATCTCCATGTTGACACAACTAAGCGTATCTGTTAGCGTCCACGCCAAGTGCTGGAGTAGGGACTGCTGGCTTCACTGCGTGGACTGCATCTGATACTGCTGCTGCTGCTGGCCATATTTTTGTATGTGTATTCTCATAGAAGAACTCACGTGGTCTACTGCGTCTCCCTGCTCTATGATTGTATGTATGTACCTACATATTGTAGCGACTGCATACCTAGCACATCAAAAAGTAAAACAGACGGTCTTGAAAGGTGTTCGGAACTGACCAATTACGTTTGTTCCACACAACACCATGCATCTTTCCGGCATCAGCCCGTATACTCTCGTGAAGACGCAACTGTCAATTCTATAGCAGCCTTGAATCCAAAGAGAGGAGACCGTTTCTAAAGTGATTGACAGATGCGACTGCGCTACGACTTCAAAGACTATCTGACCAGGGTATGCTTCTCAGCTGCTAACCGTTTGCTGCTTTGAAGACACGCACGCACCACGCAAACATTAGCTCAACTTGGTATTGTGTACATGGCGTACGTGTACACAGTGCACTTTGGCTTAAAAACTCATCTAAGCTTGTTTTGTTTTACACGCTTAAGAGTACGAAATCATGCAAGAAGTGATTCTGCTGCGCCTAATATGTCCTAACTCCTAAACATGTTAGAATACCCTGTATATCTTGGTCTAGATTATGTTCTGAGGTAATTTTGGGAAGTTTCAAACAAATGTTTCACAAATGATTATCTTGTTCAGTTAAACATTTCATTCATAGACAGTAGAAACATCACAACAACAACCTTACCGAAAAGTACGATGTCACCAGCCATCCAAACGAGCAGCAACGTTTTAGCAGCAGACTCGCAACTCAGTAGTACCATCCTTCCTTTCCTTACAGTTCAACGTCTCTCTTCGATGATCAAATGAGAACAATGTGTGTGTGTGTGTGTGTGTATCGGAAATCACCTGGAAACCGTCGCTGCGCACAAAAGGTTTCTTCTCTCACAGCGAACGCTTGAAAAACAATAAATTGTCTTTTACGGCTGCCGAATGTGCAGCAATACATCTGCTTCTACCGACTGTTCGGTACACACTGTGGAAAGCTCTAAGGTGTAGTAGGTAGGTAAGTACGAAGTACGGAGAGTCCCACTTCCACCATACACGCCACCAGCAAACTGTCGCCAATAGAACAAAGCACGACAGAAAAACCAGCTGTAACAAAAGAATCACCCATGAGTGCATAGCGACAAGTGCAAATTATTGTGGTATCCCTTCTTGTTGCATTACTTGCAGACAGCAGGTACTGGCTTCAGATGAACACTCGCTCCTGGTTGTCGCCCTGTTGGAGTGGTGCGTGGGCGCTGTCGTCGAGTTGTTCGCCGTGGCAGAGACGGCAGCGGCGGGCGGGCGCGTCGAAGGCGACGGCGCGGCAGCGGCCGCTGTCGGCGAAGCACTCGAGCGCGCACGCCGTCGACGTACCCACACCACGCTGCTCCGCGTACACCGCCCACGGCGCGCAGCGCGCCCACTCCGCCTGGGGGCGGTACACGTGCGTGGCCAGCGGCGCGCGCAGAGCTGGCGGCAGCGGAGGCGGCGCTGAATCGACACCCTTTTTGACCCCCTGGGAGAAAGGGCGCAGCTGTGTCTAGTCACTGACTGTTGTTCGCAGCGGTTGTCGACGACACGGCCTGCGAAGCATCTGAAAGAGTTGCGACTGTGATTGAACTGTACACGTCTAAGGTATGGTACACATCTCTTCTAGATGCGCGCGCTCAGGTTGTTAAACCCACTTAAAGAAAGCAAACACATTGACTGAAAGAAAACAGAAAGACTGAAAGTGCCGTACATTATACCCACAAATGAGGGGTGTATGTATGATGAGGGGTGTAGGTACAAACGGGGCAGCAAATTAAGTATGATCTGTTAAAAAGTATGGCTTGCCAAAAATAGAGTAGAACTTGCGAACGACGCCACCATCCATTGTTTTTGCGCCACAGGAGTAGTCAGCGCACTTGTTGCATGCTGACGGGTCCAGCCGTCTTTCGTTCGCAAAGTTTGTGCAACAGTAACACCAACTTCCGTATTGTGCTAAACAAAACCGAGAATTAAGACGAAAGACTTCGGAATGAGGCTGCTTGATTCCAGGTTCCAGGAGGACAGCTTGCGAGCTTTGTTAAGTACTTGTGACTTGCGTGAGAGAGAGAGAGAGAGAGAGAGAGAGAGAGAGAGAGAGAGAGAGAGAGAGAGAGAGAGAGAGAGAGAGAGAGAGAGAGAGAGAGAGAGAGAGAGAGAGAGAGAGAGAGAGAGAGAGAGAGAGAGAGAGAGAGAGAGAGAGAGAGAGAGAGAGAGAGAGAGAGAGAGAGAGAGAGAGAGAGAGAGAGAGAGAGAGAGAGAGAGAGAGAGAGAGAGAGAGAGAGAGAGAGAGAGAGAGAGAGAGAGAGAGAGAGAGAGAGAGAGAGAGAGAGAGAGAGAGAGAGAGAGAGAGAGAGAGAGAGAGAGAGAGAGAGAGAGAGAGAGAGAGAGAGAGAGAGAGAGAGAGAGAGAGAGAGAGAGAGAGAGAGAGAGAGAGAGAGAGAGAGAGAGAGGGGGGGGGGTAGCTCAGTGGCAAGGCGTCATGCTCGGCGCGCTCGTGGTCGGGGGTTCAAATCCCTTCCACACTTGCTGTACCAATCCATCTTGGTCAGAAAGATGAACGCTCTCATTGTCTCGGTCAGACCTAGGAACTTGTCAGAAAAAAATATTTAAGTTATGTTAGGTAAGTTATTTTCAAGTTGAAAATTTTGAGACAAGTGTTGTTAACTTGACACTCGATTTCGAAAAACCAGTTACAAGTTATAGCTTAACTGTTACTGGAAATTGTAGAAGTTAGCTCCACCAACCCAAAGATGCTCGCGAGAAATGTACTCACTTCAGGAGTTGCGATACAAAAAGCCTGATTTCTATCATTTGTTCAAGAATTTGTCTCGAAAAGCACAAGAAACTGTTACAAATAGAAACAACCGAACCGACAAACGGTGTGCCGCACGGTTTGAGGCAGTCTCCTGATGGAAAGGCGAAGGATCTGGACGATACGCAGCTGCCTTTGGGGTAACATCCGTAAAAATGATTCGGAATCGCCACAGTGAGCTCTGAACGGAACGATGCTGTAAAAAAATCGGCTTACAACTGTGTACACCGTAATCAATGAATCTCAACATGGCTGGCTTCAAAAGTATCACTCTTGCAAATGCCACCCCTGGGGGACTTTCAGTCTATTACCCCTCTCAATAGAAAAACAGCCCCATACTTGTTTGTGTAAGTGCATGAGAGTATGTGTGAGTGAGGGCGGCGCAACGTTTGCATAGCGTGTATCGTGTACAACACAAAGGTCTCAGTGCAGCCAAAGCTCGCTTCACCTCTCTCTAGAATTTGACGCACCCCTATAATTATCCCACCCGCTCCATTGCGGCCTCAACAAACAATTAGCAACCATGGGCTGGACGATTAGAGGATTTACGGTATGTGTTACCTACATATGTAGGTAGCGAGTATTTGATACAGACCGAGCAGAGCGGTGACTGCTGCGACGGTTGTCATCTTCATGAGGCTACTCGAATTCACCTCGCCTGCAAAGCGAATGTACAACTTGAATCGAACAGTAGTCCCGTCTCTACTCGCAATGACAAGCAATACATAGGACGACTGTCGCTTGGTGGACGAGACGCATTGCCTGGAGACGGTCGCCTTCGTTTGATTTGCTTGCGACCGATTCACGTTCTTTTTTCCTTCAGCGTTCGCTCTTCAAAGGGAAAGCGCTTCCCCTTGCCGCGCTCCCTCCTTCGCAACGGTTTCCTGGATTTGGGATCCGTACAGCGTCCCTTTCCCTCGTTGCAGACCGCGGAAGCGCTCTAACCGATCAGAAAATCGAAGATGGTTCCGGTGAATTGTCCAAGTGGTTCAAACAGTCTGCTAGGTAGGTAATTTGTACTGCTGGCGTCCTACTTTTCAGTGAGTTGGCGCTTGATGTACCACAAGTCGTCCATATACAATGTATCTGTACATCGATTGCTGATTGTTGCTCGATTTTTGATCGCTGCGATGACCACATAGTTCGATTTTTAGTGCTCGAAATGCTCGTGCTCGAAATTTACAAAATCTCTACCGAGTTACATTTATTTTTTACGTTTACCGAGTCCGAGTTAGAGACGTTCGACTCCACACCTAAACTCTCCCTCCCCCTGGCTTCTCTCCCCCTCAACTTGAATTCATCCCTCCTCTCCGCTGCCCCAACCCCCTGCAGGGGACGACTGGCGGCACCGACCTACACGCCGCTTCGTCATCGGACCCCCTGCAGCCGCGCTTCCTGTGAATTCGTTTGTGCGTTTTTGTGCAGTGCGGCTACGACAGCCAAAGTCGTAGTCGTCGCGCCGTAGTCGTAGCGACCGTCAAACCTGGTTCCGTTGCCGCCCGCTAGGCGCAGCCAGGTGTCGCTAGCAGTGCGTCCCTCCCGCGTCCATTCAAATCCCTCCCTGGTGATTGGACGACGCACGCGTGGGCGTACGCGCGTTTCCGCTCGCGTGACACGCGCTGACCGTTGGTCACTCTCCCGTTTTCCCCGATCCCGAACCGTTTTTCTCTCTCTCCCCCCCGCTCGCGGCGAAGCCACCGTGCGAGCTTTCTGCGTCTTGCACGTGTTGGTGACGGGCCGAATAGTGCAGCGTCGTTGGACGGTCGTTCCCAAACCTGCACACGAGTCGTTCGCCTCGACCTCTGGCGGCAGCCCCGTCACGTCGACGCCAGCGAGCTCTCACGCAAGCGCACCGGGCGCTTTGGCCGCTTTCTCGACCGCTGTCGGCCGGCAGCCCCGTCACGTCGACGTCAGCCGGCCTACTCAGCGCGCTGCGACAGGCGAAGCAGCGTCGGCACAAGCGCGTCGCGACAGGCGGAAGCGACGTCGGCTCTTGCGGCGGCGAAGGGAAGTTTTGCGTGCGCCGCTGTGTCGCTGCGTTTCATCGTCTCTCGCCACCGTGGGGAGACAGCGCTCCCTGAGGCGAATTCGAGTTGCAGGAACGCGCGCGGATTTCAGTGTGCTAGCCAAGGGACGGACGAGCAGCGTAGCGGTAGCCAGAGGCGGCAAGTTTCGGCTTCTCGCTCACGCGTGGTGTACGTAGGCGCTCTGTCGACGGGGGAGGCCTACTCGTTTTAGCCACCGTACAGCCGGGCCGGGTAGCGAGCGCCTCACCACAACAAACACCCCTCTCCAGAATTTTTTTGTCATTTTGGTGCTTTCAGCTGATTAAAAATGTTCTTCTTTTTTGGCACCATGTATAAATCTAGATACCTGGTAGCAGTATTTTTATCAGGGTGTACGCGTCAGCGTACAACCCTAATATGTGACGACTTCTCAATGCGGGTTTTTGAATTTTCGATCGCCTATAACTTTTGATTGCCTGAACGGATTTCAGCGCGTTATGGCTCAAATAAACCGCCTTCTTCTGGGGCGTCGAACGCGCCATAACGCGTTTCCTTGTTTCACTGCAAGGGGTCAATACCTCCGAAAATGTTGTGGAAACGCGGGTTTTTTTCTTTTCTTGTTCTCTGCCACTTTTTTGGACCGCCGCTCCCGAACGCCGCTAGCGATTGGGCTGAAACTTGGCATGGATACACAGTCTATGATGGCAATTTCGACCTCCATTGCATTTGCTCCTAGTCGATTCCAATCTCGAGTTATGGCCGATTTTACCCGATTTTTTGGACATAGCCGTTTTTTTGGCCAAAACTTTGTCACCTATAGGCGCTTCAACCGCTCATCGGAGAGATTCGCTATAATGGTGAAAGTTGACCGCCCAGACATGTAGCATTTCACTTTCAGCAAATCAGGCGGCTCCGACGTCCATGTCGCCGTAGCCGAATTTTTTCGATAGTTCCGACAAGAGTAAAACTCCAAAAAAAGCCATGTAAACCCCCAATTTTTTTTTTATTTTCGCGAACAATACGTCAAGGCGAGTCATTGGTAGTCAATGCTTTAAAAGTTTCATTACTGGATAATGAGATATGACCTCCCAAACCTTCCAAAAATTATTTTATTTTTATTTTATTTTTTAATGTTTTTTTTTGTCAAACTAATTGGTATGAAACTTTGCAAGCATATGCTGCATACAATCAGAAATTAATCCCCCAAATGGATTCTTTCTAAATGCCCACAATCTTGAGATCCGGAACACTTCGTAATGTCGCATCTTGGACAACAAATCGGGAGGTCGCGGGTTCGACTCCGGCTGGCGTCTCTGCCATCTCCTGAAAACCAATCAATACTGCGTTACCCCAGTGTCCTTTCCTGCTCCATCCATGTTGTTCCCACGACTCACCCTACGTTCTTTCAGTTTTTTTTTTCGTTTTTCTTTTCAGATGTTAAAATATTATTTGGCTGACTTTATCAAAGCAGTGAACATCAAGTGCTTTTGGGATGTGCACTCTCATGTACAACCCCACAAGGCGCCGCGCATGCATGCATGCACGTCCGCACTCTCGCACGCACGCACACACACACACACACCAACGCACGCACGCACGCCCGCACTCTCGCATGCAGGCACTCTCGCACGCACGCATGCACGCACGCACGCACGCACGCAACACCAACGCACGCACGCACGCACACACGCACGGACGCACGCACACACGCACGCACGCAAGCACGCACGCACGCACGCACGCGCGCACGCGCGCACGTCCGCACTCTCGAACGCATGCACGCACGCACGCACGCCCGCACTCTCGCATGCAGGCACTCTCGCACGCACGCACGCACGCACGCACGCACACACGCACCGACGCACGCACGCACGCGCGCACTGACGCACGTCCGCACTCTTGCACGCACGCACGTCCGCACTCTCGCACGCACACACCGTTGCACGCACGCACGCCCACACACTCGCATGCACGCCCTTTCGCACGCACGCACTTTCGCACGCACCGACGCACGCACGCACGCACGTCCGCACTCTTGCACGCACACACCAACGGACGCACGCACGCCCGTACTCTCGCATGCACGCACGCACGCACGCACTCACGCACGCACGCACGCCATAGTTGACCACCATCTTGGCCGCGCAGAGGGCCACGTAGGACGCGTCCTCAACGGGCATGCTGATGGTGGTGGCGTCCTCGTGGTCAGGCTTGGGGTAATGAGCGCGTCACACGCCACTCGCTGCGCGCGCGTGCGCAAGCTCGCATGCATGCACGCACGCACGCACGCACGTACTGGAACCATTGTATCAGGAATTAGGAAAAACCACTGTATTAAGGAAAAATTTGCAGGCAGCTGCAAAAAAGGAGAATATGTGACTTTCCCAGACTGAACTACAGAAACAACAATGGTAGAACATTGCAGTCAAGTCCACTTTGAAAAATGATTGTATAAGAGCATTGCAGTTGATGTGGAGTCCACTTTGAAAAACGATTGTATAAGAGCATTCACGATAGGAACCATCGATTTGCCTGTCACATATTCGGCGTTTTTATCACGAGCTATTTTATTTCAGAAAACGGCACGCACGCACCAAGTAATGATACTTTTTGGTATGGTATGGTAAATTGGGTTTGCAGAACAGCTCCAAAAATTATACCTTAACAGCCTGTTGTGTACATAGTACATACACTCTCTGGGGCAGCGTATGGCCTAATGGTAGAGAATCGGCCTCTTGCGCACATGGTTCTGGGATCGATTCTTGATGGAGCCACTAGATCAAGTGATGCCCTTTCAATGTACTTTCTTGTGCCATCACTGCTCTAGATTGCAGATGGCGTTAGCACAACGAACTTCTAGCAGTGTGATACTGTCCATACAGCGATCCCGACTGCACACGTGTTTGCAGAACAGAAGAATTAGGAGATACCATAAGTGTGGTAGATTCAAAATTATCGATTCGTTCAATCGTCATATGTATTTCCGTGTCTGTAGGCGCGCGTGCGTGCGTGCACGCGTTGGTGCATACAGGTACGTGCGTGCGTCCATGCACGCGCGAGCATGTGAGTGTGTGCATTTCTGTGGATATGCACTATGGATATCTCTGTTATGCGTAAGTCCCACACCACTGTACTTTGTGCAATCTGTCATTATGCAGCGAGCGGTAAAAACGCCGAATACGTGACAGGCAAATCGATGGTTCCTATCGTTGAATGCTCTTATACAATCGTTTTTCAAAGTGGACTCCACATCAACTGCAATGCTCTTATACAATCATTTTTCAAAGCGGACTTGACTGCAATGTTCTACCATTGTTGTTTCTGTAGTTCAGTCTGGGAAAGTCACATATTCTCCTTTTTTGCAGCTGCCTGCAAATTTAACCTTAATTAAATTGTAATCAATTTATTTACATTGTGCACTGTTGACAGAAAATACTGAAATGCAATGCAATGAACACTGGAACGAAGCTTTACACAGCTGTAACCGCGGCGCACTCGCCTCAGTCAGCGCTTTAGGAACGGTTTTCTCAGTTTGGATTCAAGGCTGCTATCCAAGAGAGAGTTGCATCTACTCGAGAATTTATTTGCTGACACCGACAAAATGCATGGCGTTGTGTGGAACAGACACAATTGGTGAGTAAGGAAGTTGTCCATGAGATAAAGATTCCGTTTGTGAATTTTGACGGTGCTTACTATTACGTCAGCATGTGGCCCTCGCGTTTATTTTAAAATAAAAAAAAATTCAGCAAAACATGCCCCTAGCCACAAGCCACAAATTTGTTTCTAAACAGTAAGAGTCGCCATTTTGCCTCCTGCGCACCATGCATGCACTTTTACACACCATGCATGCACTTTTAATGCAACTGGGTCACATTCTAAATTTATTTTTTGCGCGAATTTAAAATTGACTTGCCCCCGGGGGCACTATTGGAGGGGGCTTCTATTGGAGGATTTACGGTATGTGCGATGAATTGGTATTGCTTCTCGACCGGGATCTGTACCGCTCATCAATCCAGACAGCAGCATAGACAGCAACAATGACTGTCAAAAACCATACTCAAGCATTGCTCTGGTTCCTTCAACAGTACTGTAGACGCAACACAACGTTGTAGTACAATCCAGTAGTACCGATACGTCACATGTTACATTTGTTGGGGTTATTCGTGCGAGGCGAGCAGCACAGCAGCGACCAGGAAACACAGCGAGAAACACAGCGACTAGACTACACCGCAGCGGCAGCGCCGAACGCGGCGAGCGCTGCTTCCAACAAGGAATGCAAACTGTCTGCCTAAAGGCTGTCCACGTGCGTTGCACTTTTCATCACTCCTCCTCAACGCGTGTGGCAGCTCAGGTTGACTCGGTCAGGCCCAGCGCCGCCCTCAGCTTGACGAAGGCGCTCTTCGACAGGCCTTTGGTCAGCACGTCGGCAATCATCTCGTCCGTGGGGCAGTAGCACAGCTCGATCGTTCCATCGCCCACTTTCTCTCGAACGAAATGAAATTTGATGTCAATGTGCTTGGACCAACCGTGGAAGACGCTGTTGCTCGCGATGGCAATCGCGCTCTGATTGTCCTCCAGCAGCGTCAACGGCTTGGTTGTCGGTTGGTCGAGACTCTGGAGCAGAGATCTCAGCCACACTGCCTCTTGCGTCGCAGCAGCCAGGGCAATGTACTCAGTTTCAGCAGTAGACAGAGCGACGACTGTCTGTCGTTTGCTGCGCCAGCTGACAGCCGCTCCTGCGAGTAGAAACACGAAGCCAGATGTCGAGCGTCGGTCGTCAGCATCTCCAGCCCAGTTGGCGTCCGAGTAGCCAACGAGCTCGTCTTTCTTGTTCTTCTGGTAGAGCAGACCCAGCTGTTTTGTGCCTTTCAGGTAGCGTCAGCGACTAGACTACACCGCAGCGGCAGCGCCGAACGCGGCGAGCGCTGCTTCCAACAAGGAATGCAAACTGTCTGCCTAAAGGCTGTCCACGTGCGTTGCACTTTTCATCAACATTAACCGAGCGAGTGTTACAAGCAAAGTGATCTTTATTTCTTTTTCTCTACGAATGCATGTAAGCGCGTTTGTTGACTTTCATGGTCTTGTTTGCATCACCATACAGATTCATTATTGCTGGCTTTCAACTGAGCAGTATCATTTTATTTTTTGTGATAATATTGATACTGATAGTATTGCTTGGACATGCGCTTGCATGGCACGTTCGTGACTCAACGCACTCAACGTTGCGTACCGCATTTGTCGTTCCACTTCCAACAAGCCCGCCACCAAATATTCACCCAACACGATGGAATAGAACAAGACAGAACAGACAGAACAAAAAAGACCAGTTGAAAAATAATGATTAAGCATGCAGCTATAGAAAGCGACAAAATCAATTAAGTACTTACTTTCAGAGTGTCTTGTCTTGCAGAGTACTTGCTGCAGACTCACTTACTACCTGTATACTACAGTACTACAGTACTACAGTAGGTGTACTTTGTGTACTACAGTAGGTACAGACTCGACCTCTTGACGAACTTGACCCCTTGACCTACAGCTTCAGACGAACATGCGCTCTTGACCTTCGCTCTGATCGAGTGGTGGGTGGGCGCTGTCGTCGAGTTGGGCGCTGAGGCAGAGACGGCAGCGGCGGTCGCGCGCGTCGAAGGCGACGGCGCGGCAGCGGCCGCTGTCGGCGAAGCACTCGAGCGCGCACGCCGCCGCCGTCCTAACCCCGTGCCGCTCCGCGTACACCGCCCACGGAGCGCAGCGCGCCCACTCCGCCTGGGGGCGGTACACGTGCGTGGCCAACGGCGCGCGCAGAAATAGCGGCGGAGGCGGCGCTGAAACGGAACTCTACCGGGTGTATCAAAACTATGTGCACCCCCCCCCCCCTAGGGAAATACTGGTACAGCTCCGTAGTGGCTGGTGATCCCTGACGCGCAACGTTGCTGCGGCCATAGATAAGGTAAGCTCTCTCCTGGGGCTGCAAGCTCTCTCTTGGGGCAACAAGTTCATTCCTGGGGCTACAAGTTCCCTCATGGGGCTACAAGTGCACGGGCACGGTGTACAACTGCACCGCTGGGGCTACAACTTCTCTAGATCGGGGCTACAACTGCACTCTACGGTGGAAAAGCTGGAAGAGGACGCCTGCTGGGCACCGTCCCCTGAGCGACCTCGGAGGAGGACGCCCTGGTGGCCTCCACCGAGACCCTGCCGGTGGCCGACAAGGGCACCGCCGGTAAATTCTCCAAAGAATGCTTCCCCCCGCCCCTCCAATAAACGTCCAGGGTACATACACGTAGATGGTGGGTTGAAAAATTTAACGCCCGGCGTTCATTGGGAGTTTTACGCTGGATACGAGAACGTTGAGAAGCTCAAGTTGACATTGGGTGCACGCACACCTTTGGACACAGAGGATGTAGACTTCATGTGGTTTTCATCTTTACCACCGTCATCCTTTGCTGTGGTTGAGCTGACAATTTGCGTTTTCGCCTCTAAAAGCAGTGCAAGGTGGTCTTTTCTAAAGAACAATCTTCACCCTATATATGTAGGTGGTAGTACCGACACCTACATATACACACGAAATAGGCATGTACAAACAACGCAGACAAACGTAGCCTGGCCTGCTATGTAAGACTTGCCAAAAATGGAGTAGAACTTGAGAGCGACGCCATCATCCATCGTCTTTCCGCCGCAGGAGTAGTCAGCGCAGTAGTTGCATGCTGACGGGTCGACTCGTTCTTCGTGCGTAAAGCGTGTGCAACAGTAACACAAACTTCCGTATTGTGCTGAAGAAAAGCTTTGGAATGCGGCTTTCGTCATTCCAGGGGGACAGCTTGCAAGCCCAGTTAGCCACTTGTGACTTGTACATTAATTTTCCGAAGGAATAGACGAACGTTTTTCAAGAGATGCAAAACTGGCAGTTTTAAAAGAAATGTACTCAACTCAGGAGCCTGATACAAAAAGCCTGATTTCTATCATTTGTTCAAGGATTTGTCTCGAATGCTCAAGTAACTGTTACAAATAGAAATAACCGAACCGACAAACGGTGTGCCGCACGACTTGAGGCAGTCTGCCGCCGACAAGTGGAAGTATGAGGACGATGCGCAGCTGTCTTTCGGGTAACATCCGTAAAAATAACTCGGAACCGCCACAGTGAGCTCTGAAAGGAACGAGATGCACAACTGTGCACACCGTAATCAAGTCTCAAAAGGGCTCGCTTCAAAAGTATCCCTCTTATACAATTGGTGTCCCTAGGGGGTCTATTAACTCCCCCCCCCCTCAATACAAACAAGCTCGTTTCAAAAAGCACATCATTTGAATTTGTTGACTTTCATTCGAAATTTCTGTGCTACTGCACAGATTGGACGGGTGTGCACTTCCTGGAATTCTTTAGCCGATTCCTTTGGAATCGGTGAAATCGCCGCACAAGCCTCAATGATACGACGCCCCGTTATTGTCTCCTTTGTTGCATTGCAAAATGCACTGTTGTTGCATTGCCAAATGCTACACCACCTTGCTTTTTTTTAGAAAGTCCAAAAGTCTGCATTGCAATTGCAGATGGAGGAGACAGGAGGTGGGAGGACGTCCACGTCCGCGCGTTAGGTACCTACATAGGAATGCACTGATGCGCCCTAAAGGCATCCACACTGCCCCCTCCCCGCCATAATACAGGGCCAAAGGCGCCCACCCTTGCCTTATGGCACCCTGGCTCTGTGTAGCGTGATAGTGGAGGGGAGTCGGCGTCTGGCTGGACAGACGCGCGTACTGGCGAACTCACGAGCATAGCCTTTCAGATTTGCGGAAAATAACGCAGCGGAAACTTTCAAAATTGACCCAGAAATTTTGCTCCCGGACCCAGAAATTTCGTCCCAGATTGGGACACATCCTAGTCCTATACTTAACGATGCGTTTTCCCAGATTTGACCCAGAAATTTTGCTCACAGACACAGAAATTTTCCTCCCAGATTGGGCCCTATCCTTAAGCATGTGTTTTCCCAGAAATTTTGCTCCCAGACACAGAAATGTTCCTCCCAGATTGGGCCCTATCCTTAAGCATGTGTTTTCGCAGAAACTTTTGCTCGCAGACACAGAAATGTTCCTCCCAGATTGGGCCCTATCCTTAAGCATGTGTTTTCGCAGAAACTTTGCTGGAGGACCAGAAATTTTGCTCCGCGATTTGCGGAAAATAACGCAGCGGAAACTTTCAAAATTGACCCAGAAATGTTGCTCCCAGACCCAGAAATTTCGTCCCAGATTGGGACACATCCTAGTCCTATACTTAACGATGCGTTTTCCCAGATTTGACCCAGAAATTTTGCTCACAGACACAGAAATTTTCCTCCCAGATTGGGCCCTATCCTTAAGCATGTGTTTTCCCAGAAATTTTGCTCCCAGACACAGAAATGTTCCTCCCAGATTGGGCCCTATCCTTAAGCATGTGTTTTCGCAGAAACTTTTGCTCGCAGACACAGAAATGTTCCTCCCAGATTGGGCCCTATCCTTAAGCATGTGTTTTCGCAGAAACTTTGCTGGAGGACCAGAAATTTTGCTCCGCGATTTGCGGAAAATAACGCAGCGGAAACTTTCAAAATTGACCCAGAAATGTTGCTCCCAGACCCAGAAATTTCGTCCCAGATTGGGACACATCCTAGTCTTATCGTTAACGATGCGTTTTCCCAAATTTGACCTAGGAATTTTGCTCCCAGACAGAAATGTTCCTCCCAGATTGGGCCCTATCCTTAAGCATGTGTTTTCGCAGAAACTTTGCTGGAGGACACAGAAAAAATTTTCCTCACAGATTGGGCCCTATCCTTAAGCACGGGTTTTCACAAAAATTTTGCTCGAGGACACAGAAATATTAAATGTTTTTTTTTTCTTTTTTTATAAATTTTTTAGAATAAATCTAAAAAAGGTGTATCTCTAAATTTGTCCTAAGAATGCTCAAACAAATTTCGGCCCGATCCGTCAAGCCATAAAGGAGAACCGGTCGGTAACAGACGGACGGACGGACCAACGGACCAACGGACAGACCATTACGAATTTTTCCGTCCGTAGATGAACTCGCCGCGCTGACGCGCGGCGAAAAAATAGCCCCATGCTTGTGCAAGTGCATGAGAGTATGTGTGAGTGAGGACGGCGCAACGTGTGCACTGCGTGAACACACCACACCAGGTCTCAGTGCAGCCCGAAGCTCATTTCACCCCTCTCTAGAATTAGCACCCATTCCTGTAATTATTCCACTCGCTCCATTGTGACCTTCTTAGCCCCACTGGACTAGACGATTAGAGGATGTGCTACGTATTGTACCTATGTGCTGCTACCTATTGTACATAGCGAGTATTGAATACTGACCGAGCAGAGCGGTGACTGCTGCGACGGTTGTCATCTTCATGAGGCTACTCGAATTCATCTCGCGTGCGAAGCGAATGTACAACTTGAATCGAACCGCAGTCCCGTCTCTACGCGCTATGACAGGCAGTACGACTGTCGCCGGCGCATTGCCTGGAGACTGTCGCCCTCGTTTGATTTGCTTGCGACCGATTCACGTTTTTTTTTTTCTTCAGCGTCCGCGTTGCGTTCGCTCCTCAATGGGAAAGCGCTTACCCTTTCCGCGCTCCCTGATGCCGCCCCCCCCCCCTTCGCAACGGTTTCCTGGATATGTATTTGGGATCCGTTCAGCGTCCCTTTCCCTCGGTGCAGACTGCGCAAGCGCTCTAACCGATCAGAAAATCGAAGATGGTTGCGGTGAATTGGCCAAGTGGTTCAAGCAGTCTGCTAATTTGTGCTGCTGGCGTCCTACTTTTCAGTGAGTTCGTCCTTTGATGAACAATTCGTCCATAGCGGTAGCTGCAACTTTCATGCTATGTAATTAGCGCTATTTAAATGCAATTGTGAGCAAAAAGGGCCTGATTATATATTGTGCACTGTGTTTTGAGCAAAAAGCGTCGATGACAGTCCGTCAGTTGAACATCGAAATAAAACTGCACATTCGAAATCGCGGCGCACTCGCCTTGGTCAGCTCTTTAGGAGCGGTTTCCTCGCTTTGGATTCAAGGATGCTACAGAAGGGATAGCTGCGTCATCTCGAGAACTTACGTGATGGCAACTGCGCGATGCATGACGTCGTGTGGAACAGACGTCATTGGTGAGCAACAAAATCGTCGTCAAAAACGAACTTAAAGACTGGCCTAAAAGATGTGTGCGTTTTATGGACGGGAACCTTTTTTCTTTAAAAGAATTGACAGTTTGTTTCTAAACAGTGATGACTGAAATTTTGCCTAGACGAGATTGCGGTGTATACGCAGAACAATGCAATGAAGTACTTAGGTACACTGCAGTAGTGGGCAAAATATGAAATGTTTTGCTCTTGCTGTAAGTACAAAGGGGAAATGTTAGGTATCTGCTCATTCGGACACGCAGGCGTCTACAAAACATCGTGCCACTGTTGCACGGCGCTGTCGGGCGATGCCGTCGACGGCGCCATATGCGATGCATGCGTCGATGGCGCCTGCGGAGGGCGCGTGATTATCGATGGAATCAAAACCAAATACCGTAAATCCTCCAATAGTGCCCCCGGGGCACTATTTTTTCAACCTCTCCTTACCCGGGGGCACTATTGGAGGGGGGGGCACTATTGGAGGGGGGGCTTCTATTATTTCAACCTAAAAATTTTGAATGGTAATGCTAGTTTCGCTGTCAAAATTGCCGATTTTTCGATGATTTTGATCACTTTTGCCACATTTAATGGTTGATTTACCGCTAATAGTTGCTGAAACGTACTATTATTGGTTAGTAGTAGTGTGTATACACGATATAAATGTACCTACCAGTATATTTTTGCCCATAAAAGGCACATGGCACAACATACCCCTTACCCCCGGGGGCACTATTGGAGGGGGGGGGGGGGCTCTATTATTTCAACCTTGCCGTCCCCGGGGGCACTATTGGAGGGGGGCACTATTGGAGGGGGGGGCTGCATTGGAGGATTTACGGTACGTGACGATTTTTGGTGGGTGTGGTGTACGACTGTACATACCGTTGCGGTTGTATACGAACAGCACGTGTAGTTTCGTCAACATTTCCGATTTCTTGTGTATTGTACAGGTACCAGCGAACGGCCGAGAAAGGCGTCAACAACAGATTCTGTCTGCGCAGGTTCATCGCATGAGTAAACCAATTACATCTGCAACTCTTTCAGATAGCTCGCAGACCGTGTCGTCAACGACCGTTGCGATCAACCGTCAGAAGCTGTAGCAGCTCACAAAAAGAGCGTCGATTCAGCGCCGCGTCTGCCGCCTGTTCTCCGCGCGCCACTGGCCACGCACCTGTACCGCCCCCAGGCGGAGTGGGCGCGGTGTGCGCCGTGGGCGGTGTACGCGGAGCGGCGTGGAGTGGGGACGGCGGCGGCGTGCGCGCTCGAGTGCTTCGCCGACAGCGGCCGCTGCCGCGCCGTCGCCTTCGACGCGCGCGACCGCCGCTGCCGTCTCTGCCACAGCGAACAACTCAACGACAGCGAACACCCACCACTCGAGAGAGAAGGTCAAGAGCGCATGTTCGTCTGAAGCCGAGTGATCAAGAAGAGGCACGGCAAGAAATTGGATATTGGATTTTTCTACAACTGGAACATTGTGGTTGTGTTGGTCATTGTTGTTGTCTGCATTTGTGTGTGCGATAAATTGGTATTGTTTCTCAACCGGGATCTGTACCACTCATCAACCCAAACAGCAGCATAAACGGCAACAACGACTGTCAAAAACCATACTCAAGCATTTCTCAGGTTTCTTCAACAGTACTGTACATGCAACTCAACTTTGTAGTACAATCCAGTAGAACCGATAAACAGTACGTTATGTGAAGACCAACAGGCCTACACTGTGATACCTTGCTTGGTCCAAGGTACCAACCCTGTGGTAGAGCTATCCCACCCGCGGACCTGGGGCGGCGATATCTACCTATCTCACTCACTCAACCAATATAACCTCGTGCCGAGCCAAGAATCGACACTGAAGACTTCTCTTGATCGTGCTGATACGCGAAAGCTTTGGATCTTCTCCTAGCGGCTTCTTCTGATTTGGTCCGACGACGAACGAGGCGACACACGACACGACGAAGCGTTCACGTGACGTGCGATACTGTGCTGCGTAGGGACACGGTGGTGAAGAAGAGAAAGAGAGTGTTCAACGAACCAACCGCCGGCAAAACTCACGAACGACGCGCGCACCCGCCTGGCCTGGGCGTTGCCGCAACACACGATCCGCACTGCTGCACCAGGGAGCCGGAGTGAGAACTCCAGACGCGCCCCAACACACGAAACTCACGCTCCAGGAAACTCTGTTAAGTCTCCGAGCACACCTCTACTCAAGAAGTGACTAAGCATGTGGCAGGGATTCAAACTGAACCCTCCACAAGCACTACACAAGCAAAGGCACCGTAATGGAACCATTCTAATCCATTCTGATCGAGGTACGATGGGGGAAGGGAGGGTAAGCACCGTCGGAGAAAGGGTGGCAGCCTGTGCCCAAGATTACTGTAAAGAGACCGGTCTTACAGTCCGCCCCCCTCAAATTGCACCACGTGCAATGTAAGGAGTACCGTACTTCTCGAATAATGCGCTACACCGAAATAGCACCGAAAATGTAAAACGATCGTTCATTTTGCTACGCACACAAATTCGCCAAATTTCAATTCCCGTCTGTGGCCACCACTGTGAAGACCAACAGGCCTACACTGTGATACCTTGCTTGGTCCAAGGTACCAACCCTGTGGTAGAGCTATCCCACCCGCGGACCTGGGGCGGCGATATCTACCTATCTCACTCACTCAACCAATATAACCTCGTGCCGAGCCAAGAATCGACACTGAAGACTTCTCTTGATCGTGCTGATACGCGAAAGCTTTGGATCTTCTCCTAGCGGCTTCTTCTGATTTGGTCCGACGACGAACGAGGCGACACACGACACGACGAAGCGTTCATGTGACGTGCGATACTGTGCTGCGTAGGGACACGGTGGTGAAGAAGAGAAAGAGAGTGTTCAACGAACCAACCGCCGGCGAAACTCACGAACGACGCGCGCACCCGCCTGGCCTGGGCGTTGCCGCAACACACGATCCGCACTGCTGCACCAGGGAGCCGGAGTGAGAACTCCAGACGCGCTCCCAACACACGAAACTCACGCTCCAGGAAACTCTGTTAAGTCTCCGAGCACACCTCTACTCAAGAAGTGACTAAGCACGTGGCAGGGATTCGAACTGAACCCTCCACAAGCACTACACAAGCAAAGGCACCGTAATGGAACCATTCTAATCCATTCTGATCGAGGTACGATGGGGGAAGGGAGGGTAAGCACCGTCGGAGAAAGGGTGGCAGCCTGTGCCCAAGATTACTGTAAAGAGACCGGTCTTACAGTTACATGTTCAGCTACATTAACCCTGTGAGTGATACAAGCTAAATAAACTGTATTTCTTTTCCTCTACAAAGACATGTAAGCGTGTTTGGTTGACTTTCATAGTCTTGATAGCATCACTATACAGATTCATTATTGCTGGCTTTCAACTGGGCAGTATCATTCTATTTTTTTGTGATAATATTGATACTGATAATATTGCTTGGACATGCGCTTGCATGGCACGTTCGAGACTCGCAAGGCTCACTCAACGCACTCAACGTTGCGTACCGCATTTGTCGTCCCACTTCCAACAAGCCCGCCACCAAATTTTCACCCAACACGATTGAATAGAACAAGACAAGACAGACAGAACAAAAAAGACCAGTTGAAAAATAGGTCAAGCATGCAGCTATAGAAAGCGTCAAATTCAATTAAGTACTTGCAGCGTGTCTTGCAGTGTACTTGCAGGCTCACATACATATTTGTGTACTACAGTAGGGACCGATTCGACCACTTGACGAACTTGACCCCTTGACCTGCAGTTTCAGACGAACATGCGCTCTTGACCTTCGCTCTGCTCGAGTGGTAGGTGGTAGGCGCTGTCGTCGAGTTGGGCGCTGTGGCAGAGATGGCAGCGGCGGTCGCGCGCGTCGAAGGCGACGGCGCGGCAGCGGCCGCTGTCGGCGAAGCACTCGAGCGCGCACGCCGCCGCCGTCCTAACCCCGTGCCGCTCCGCGTACACCGCCCACGGAGCGCAGCGCGCCCACTCCGCCTGGGGGCGGTACACGTGCGTGGCCAAGAGCGCGTGCAGAGCTGGCGGCGGAGGCGGCGCTAAAACGGCACTGGGAATGGCACTGGGAATAAGGGGAATGGCACGACTACAGTCACTGACCGTTGGTCGCAGCGGTTGACGACCACACACTCTGCGAGATGTCTAAAAGGGTTGAGACGCGATTGAACTGCAGTTGCTCTGTTGTTGGTATTAGTATTGTGTGGAGAAGATGGGGGGGGGGGGTCGCATACACTGTATCAACCAGTGGCGAAACCAACTAGTGGAATCGGCGCGGTACGGTAAATGATCTTTTTGGATCACATTGGCACGATGTGTTGCTGGGAACGTTGAGAAGCTCATGTTGAAAGCAAATGTTATTGGATGCACCTTTGGAGAGAGTGGATGAGGATTTGCTGTGGTTCTCGTGATCAGTACCGCCGTCCTTTGCTGTGGTTGAGCCGACAATTTGCGTTTTCGCAGCTGCTAAATGTCGGTGCAAGGTGGTCGTCTTATCGTGACCCTAGTGAGAGGTACCTAGGTATATAGCACTGCACTGTACACGTACACACAAAATATCTAAAGCGCTCTGTAGGTACAAACCGGGTAATTCAGCATGGCCTGTATGAACTTGCCAAAAATAGAAGTGAACTTGCGAAAGATGCCACCATCCATTGCTTCTCCGCCGCAGGAGTAGTCCGCGCACTTGTTGCATGCTGACGAGTCGACTCGTCCTTCGTTCGCAAGGCGCGTGCAACAGTAACACCAACTTCCGTATTGTGCTAAACGAAACCGAGAATTAAAAAGACGAAAGACTTCGGAATGAGGCTGCTTCATTCCAAACTAACAAGTTGTGACGTGTACTTCTAACATATGTTTCGAGGGAATACTGTAGACAACGGTTTTTCAAGAGATACAAAATTCGCAGTGTTTTTTGGAGAAATGTATACCTGGTATACTTAATTCAGGAGTTGCGATACAATTAGATTTCTATCATTTGTTGAAGGATTTGTCTTGAAAAACACACGAAACTGTTACAAATTAAACACTCGAACCGACAAACGGTGTTCCGCACGACTTGAGGCAGTCTCCCGCCGATAAGAAGAAGAATCCGGACGATACGCAGGTGCTTTTCGGGTAACATCCGTAAAAGTGATTCGGAACCGCATCAGTGAGTTCTGAAAGGAACGAGGCTGTGGAAAAGAAACGGCTACACAACTGTGTACACCGTAATCAGTAGATCTCAAAAAGTCTGTTAACCCCACCCCGCCCCCTCACCTCAATACAAAAACGACTAGCCCCATGCATGTGCAAGTGCATGAGAGTACGGCGACCGTGTGTGTGGCGCCTGTGTGCATACATAGCGTGTCTAGTACAACACAACAGGCCTCAGTGCGGTCATCGGTCAAGCAAAGCCCCCTTCACCTCGCCTCTTCGAAATTGTAAGCCCCTCTCTAGAATTGGCACGCACCCCCCCCCCCCCATAATTGACACACCCGCCCCATTGCGGCCTCAACAAACCATTAGTCCCCACGGGCTAGACGATTATGTGCTACTGTACCAGGCGAGTATTTGATACAGACCGAGCAGGGCGGTGACTGTTGCGACGGTTGTCATCTTCATGAGGCTACTCGAATTCATCTCACCTGCGAAGCGAATGTACAACTTGAATCGAACAGTAGTCCCGTCTCGACGCGCAATGACTAGCAATAGGACGACTGTCGCATGGTGGACCGGCGCATTGCCTGGAGACTGTCGCCCTCGTTTGATTTGTCTGCAACCTATTCATGTTTTTTTCCTTCAGCGTCCGCGTCGCTCCTCCTCCAAGGGGAAGCGCTTCACCTTACGCTCCCTGACTTGCCGTGCTCGGCAACGAACGACGATAGGGTTGCTGTCGCTGCTGAGCGTTTCCCGCGAAAGAAACGTCTAGGAAGCAATGGTATACATGGCAGCACTGCCGACGCGACTACTGTACGAGACCCAGTCTCATTTCATCATGTACTGGATCACATCTCTCGCTAGCAGCGGTCGATTTTGACCAGAGGTCCCGCGATCATAGAGGCGGCCCACACACCAACAAACAAACAACTGTACGAAGCACACAATTCACGAGACTGTCGCTACGGATCAGCCACCAGCCGGGCTCACCTTGCTGTGTGTCTCAGAAATGGGATGGCTAGATGTCACTGCAACCAAATGGATCAGTCTAGAAACGGGCGGCGGACTGATTTGCGATTCGTTAGTCTGCAAAATTTGTTTGTACGCACAAAATTTTTTGCACAGTTTGTACGCACTCATTGACTGAGTGCGTACACTCAATTTTGTGTATACTGTGCAGTGTGCACTGCACCCAGTCTTTTTAATGCAAGCGATGTATCTATTCATATGTACCAATATATAGGTACTGTAGTTTCTTCAATTCAAAGTGAGCCCCTTGCACGTGTGAACATTACCTACCTACTAGTACTACTACATAGTAGGTAAATTTCTTGGCATTCGCCATTCTCCTATTCTAGAAAATGAATAACATTTTCAAAACGCTGACTCTCGGTGCAAAATTTAGCCGAAGCAAGCAGAAAAGAAAACGCAAAGAAAGCGTGAGCGACGACAGCGGAAAGGGACGAAACTCCAAACATAAACAAACGGAAAACGAGGAAAATTCGTTTATGGATGTTGACAAGGTCAGTGTGTTCTGACGTTGCTTGCGAATTGTTTTCAAGTTTTGTTGAGCGGCTGGACAACAGGAAAAGAGATTTACTAAACGAGTCAGTGGGCAAAGGTTAAAGCTAAAAATCAATTTATTCAGCCGGCCGACGCAGCGACCATTAGAAAATCTAATAAAATTTTCGTGTGGGGCGAGGATGTACCCGATGCCTGCGACGATTTCTCAAAATTATTATCGTCTAATGGAAAATTAGAAAATTCCGACGAGAATTTGCGGAAAATTCTGGAAAATTTGCGTGCGATCGACGTCGACAAGCCGACGCCCGTGCAGATGGAGGCTATTCCGATCATGATGCAGGTGCGTGCGTGCGTGCGTGCGTGCGTGCGTGCGTTCTTGCCATGTGCAGGGGCAGAGGCAAGAGGGAACTTGGATCACGTAAATTCAATTTTGAATGGCACATCACTTTCAGCAGCGCGAATTACTGGTGAGCGCTCCCACAGGCTCGGGAAAAACGCTGGCTTTCGGTCTTCCGTTGATTCTACAGCTTTTGTGGCGGAGAAATGCTAAGATTAAAATCACTAAATCGACTGACGAAAAAGTAAAAGATCCTGGCAAAAATATCCGACCGCACAAACTGCAAAGCGTCATTTTGGCTCCCACGAAGGAATTGGCGCAACAAATCAAGGAAGAATTGGCCAGGGTCACAAAGGGATTGGACATAAATGTGGAAATGTGCGCAAGAGTGCAGAAATTGGCGAAAATCGGAAAAGGCGTAAAAAAGGGCAAATTTCATGAGACGAAACTGGCGAAAAAGCAAGAGAAGCGTCAAAATTTCGAGGAATGCGGTGGGATTTTTAATCTTTGTTTCAGCTATATATTTGTGTGATTATTCAACCGCTCCCATTGTTTGCATTGTTTGAAAGGGAATTTTCTTCATTTTTCCAGACATTTTGGTGTCGACGCCCAACCGCCTGCTGTTCGCTATGAAACGTGACGAGATTTTATTGCGAAAATTGGGGAAATTGCATTGGCTCATAGTCGATGAGTCTGACAAACTCTTTGAGGCGGGCGAGCGTGGCTTTCGACAGCAGGTACGTGCGTGCGTGCGTGCGTGTCAGTGCGTACGTGCGTGCATGCGTGCCTAAACAGTAAAATTGCATGACCGTTTTCTCGGACGGTTTAGTTGGCCTCGATCTACCGAGCCTGCGACGGACCTAAGATCCGCAGGGCCTTGTTCAGTGCGACCTTTTCCTATAAGGTCGAAGAGTGGGCCAAGGACAATCTTGACAATGTCGCTATGGTCTGCGTCGGCGCTAGGTGACCTTTGTTTGTTTTTTTGTTGCTGATTGTTTCGTCGGTTGTATGTGACACACAGCGCAGCACGCACACTCGCCCGGTCACGCACACACGCACACACGCACGCACGCGCACACACACACACGCACGCACAAGCCAACCTATTGTACCTTTGTTACGCTACGCGTTGTGTTGTCAATGTTTTTCTCATTTTTTTTTTCATTTGATTAATTTTCATTTGATTTGATTAACTTTTTTCATTTTCATTTGATTTTTCATTTGATTAAAACTAATTGTTCTCGTTTCAGGAACAGCACGGCGTCTAGCGTGACGCAAGAATTGGTCTTCACGGGCTCTGAGTATGGAAAGATGGTGGAATTGAAGTCGCGTCTGCGTCTGGGCACTCTGGGAAGCTTTCCGCTGCTCATTTTCGTCCAGAGCAAAGAGCGTGCGCGACAGTTGGAGGGCGAATTGAAATTCGTGTTTGGGGAAAGCGGTTTTCACTTCGATTTTGCAAAAGATAATCAACATGACGGTAGAGAGTCCGTCGTCAGAGCGATCCATGGGGACATGACGCAACAAGAGGTTGGAAAGCGAACGGAAAAGAAATGCTATTAAAATTCTGAAATCCGCGTACGCTCAGTTTTAAGGGGGTGGGACGAACCATATCTGTACTGTGAACTGGGGTTGAGGGGGGGGGGGAGAGTGACCGTGCCGTCAAGTCTGATAGCCACCCCCCCCCCCCCCCCGCCTTTTTCCAGACGGTCATAAAGTGAGTGTGTTGCGTCCGCCGTTTAGATCCTATTTTAACTCTTTGGCGCAAAATATCTCCCTTCTGAGCATTTACCCACCCCACCCACGTGCTCATTGGTTGCACTGTCTTGTAAGTGAGTTACCGTATCTCACTCTCTGTGTTCAAAACACATTTTCTGACACCTACATACCTATGCGCATGTTTAGCGCGAGTCAGCGATTCTCGCCTTCCGCACTGGCGACGCATTCATTCTGGTCTGCACGGAGCTGCTGGGACGCGGACTTGACTTCAAGGGCGTCAATACCGTACTCAATTTCGATCTGCCCACCTCCATCGTGGGCTACATCCATCGCGTGGGTGCGTGGCTGGTGGATTATCGTGGTTTTTGTTGGTTGATGATACGGTAATTATTCGAGTGTTTTTTTTATTTGTGTAGAGCAAGGTGGTAGAGCAGCGCAGTGTAGCAGAGGGGAGATGCCCCCCTCCCCCCGATGCATGTATATGGGTGGCAAGAAAAAAAAAACTAGGGTACATTAAAAAATGGGTAAAATGTATTGATCAAAAACTAATAACTATTGTCGCCTTCCAGTCTGAAAAGAAAATTGAAAGCTCTGGGGGGGGGGGGGGGCGGGAGCCAGGTTTCCGACTTGGGGGCATCTTTCCAGTTGCATGTATGCCCTCCTCCTCCCTACACCTGTATTCTGGATTGGATATGTGTGCATATGCCTGAACTTAGGTACTTGGGCCCCACGAATTTCAGGTAGAACGGGCAGGGCTGGCAGGCAGGGTAAGGCGGTTACGTTCTTCACTGAGGAAGACAAGCAGCGCCTAAGGCCCATCGCTACCGTCGTGAGGCAGGCTGGATGGCCCGTGCCTGACTACTGCCTGCACTTGGACAAGCCTAAGAAGTGAGAGAGTCTCAGTCTTGCGAGCTGAGCTTGAAGTCGGCCTAATTCAAAGAACTGATGCACAATTCAGAGCCACGAAAGGCAAGGGCGGAGGGGTTTTGGCGCCGCCAAGGAGGAATGTTTCAAAGCGCTTTGTAAAAAAATCACAGCATATGGAAAGCTCGGACAAAACCGTGGGAAAAACACGTAAAAAGCGAAAGAATACAGAAAAATTACCGAAAAATTGAAGCCGTTCAATGTTGTGAATGCGGTCGCGCATGTTTCCTGCGGTGCCCGGCAGGTGTCGCTTTTCTGTCCGCTGTCGTATTGATTTTTCTCAAGGACGTGACGCATAATGTGTGTTGGTGGGCTGTGATGTTTGTACGCGCGAAATTCCACATCCCACCCGTCTAAAAACTGTTTCACGTTAACATGACTAACCGTCGAAATAAATGGTTCGTTGGTTATTAACCCTACTGAGAAGGTGTGTATCTCAAATCGACCTTGCTTTTGCTCGTGTTGAGCCTTCTCAAAGTTTTTAGAACGCGTTACAATTTGTAGCGCAAAAAATAAGTTGGACTTAAATACAGTTTGCTTTCATGGATCTCATTTCAGTTTTTCTCGGCACTGTTAGCGGTTACGCTTAAAAAAGACGCGCGTTAAAAAAGACGCAGAAAATCTTGTTAAAAAAGACGCACGTTAAAAAAGACGCAGCCTGATATTATCGCGTTAAAAAAGACGCGCGTTAAGAAAGACGCAACGGCGGCTGTGGCAATGTGCGCTGTTCAGCAAAGTTGTGTGCCATGTTGCTGACCCGGTGACGTAATACTCCAGCACTCACTCCGTGATGCTGCAGCAGGAGGAGGTGTTGACCTGCGAGCGCTCATCGCCGCTGTTCGGACGCTTCGCCTGAAACTGGTCAGGTACATATCTGGAATGCATCTTTGACGGTCGGTTGGTTCTTGCCGGTACGTGGTAGCCACAGCCCCTATGTCATGCACGCTGGCGCGTTCACGAGCGTCTGGGCCTGCTCGACGCTCGACGACGTAGACGACGCTGCATAGACGACGTTCAATTGGCAGCATCTGGAGCCGTCACCGTGTGTGTACCACCTGTACATTTGCCGCGCCCTCACAGTCGACGAAGCGTCCCCGCTGTACGCGCCAATATAAAAATTAAACTTAAATGCCTACCACAGTTAGTCTTCCAGTTTTGCGGCGCACTCGTTACGGGATAAATTGCCCTAACACAGGAATTGCTGGTGGGCAGGAAAGGTGGGTGTGCAATGGTTTCCATGTTATCCGATTGCTAAGCAGTGTTGTTTAAAATCGGCTGAGAAATTGAGATTGACCGCCGCTTGGTCCAGCAGATACATACATTAAACAGTTGTGGAAAAAGGCGATTAGAGCGCTGGGATCTACATACATGTATCTCGACTCTCAAAGGGTAAACGACAAACGTCTGCACGCACGCGCCGTTCCCGTTCCACTTCCTATTCCACTTAGCGGCCGCCTGGAGAACTGCTGCGTCTTTTTTAACTTCCGTCGTTTTGTGGCTTGCGTCTTTTTTAACGCGCGTCTTTTTTAACGCGCGTCTTTTTTAACATGCGTCTTTTTTAACATGCGTCTTTTTTAACTTGCGTCTTTTTTAACTGACGCCCTGTTAGCCTCACTTACCTGCTTGTATGTGTGCTCTGATTGTAACAGTATCAACGACAGAGCGACGTGATTTCGAACTCGCACCTACCACTACAAAATCGGCGAGATAGTGTAGAAATCGAACGGAAATTAATTAATTAGTTACACCCTTTCACTTTATCCTCCCCTCCAGCGGAGTGTCTCATACGCTTCTGTTTCGTAGAATTAAATGAGCAATATCAGGGTGTACGCGTCAGCGCACAACCCTAATATGTGACGACTTCTGAATGCGGCTTTTTGAATTTTCGATCGCCTATAACTTTTGATTGCCTGAACGGATTTCGGCGCGTTATGGCTCAAATGAACCGCCTTCTTCTGGGGCATCGAACGCGCCATAACGCGTTTCCTTGTTTTACGTCAAGGGGGAGATACCTCTGAAAATGTTGTGAAAACGCGAGTTTTTTTTTCATGTTCTCTGCCACTTTTTTGGACCACCGCTCCTGAACGCCACTTGCGATTGGGCTGAAACTTGGCGTGTGCTCTCAGCCCATGATGGCAATTTCTACCTAAAAAGGATTTGCGCGTAGGTCCTACCAATCTTGAGTTATGGCCGATTTTGCCCGATTTCTTGGACATAGCCGTTTTTTCGACCAAAATTTTGTGCGCTATAGGCGCCTCAACCGCTCATCACAGAGATTCGCTATAATGGTGAAAGTTGATCCCCCACACATGTAGTATTTCCCGTTGAGCAGATTTTGCGGCTCCGACGTCCATGTCGCCATAGCCGAATTTTTTTGATAGTTCCGACAAGAGTAAAACTCCAAAAAATGCCCAGTAAACCCCCAATTTTTCTTCGATTTTCGTGAACAGTAGGTCAAGGGGAGTCCTCGGTAAGTCAATGTTTTGAAATTCCATCACTGGATAATGAGATATGAGCTCCTGAACCTTCAAAAAAATGATTTTTTTTTTAATATTATTTTTTAATAATTGTTTTGTTAAAGTAATCGGGATGAAACTTTGCAAGCATACGCTGTATACAATCAGAAATTAATGCCCCAAATGGATTCTTCCTAAATGCCCACAAGCTTGAGATCTGGAACACTTAGTAACATTGGGTCTTAGACAACCAATCGAGAGGTCGCGGGTTCGGCTCCCGCTGGCGTCTCTGCCATCTCCTGAAAACCAATCAATATTGCGTTACCCCAGTATCCTTTCCTGCTCCACCCATGTTGTTCCCACGACTCACCCTACATTTTTTTCAGTTTTTTTTTTGTTTTTCTTTTCAGATGTTAAAATATTTTTTGGTTGACTTGATCAAAGCAGTGAACATCAAGTGCTTTTCGGATGTGCACTCTCATGTGCAACCTCACAAGGCGCGCATGCATGCACGCACGCATGCAGGCACGTCCACACTCTCGCACTCTCGCACGCACGCACACACCGACGCACGCACGCACGCCCGCACTCTCGCATGCACGCGCTCTCGCACGCACGCAACCACGCACGCAGGCACGTCCACACTCTCGCACTCTCGCACGCACGCACACACCGACGCACGCACGCACGCCCGCACTCTCGCATGCACGCGCTCTCGCACGCACGCATGCACGCACGCATGCACGCACGCACGCACGCAAGCACGCACGCACGCGCGCACGCACGCACGCGCGCACGCAGGCACGTCCACACTCTCGCACTCTCGCACGCACGCACACACCGACGCACGCACGCACGCCCGCACTCTCGCATGCACGCGCTCTCGCACGCACGCACGCATGCACGCACGCACGTACGCACGCACGCACGCAACCACGCACGCAGGCACGGCCACACTCTCGCACTCTCGCACGCACGCACACACCGACGCACGCACGCACGCCCGCACTCTCGCACGCACGCGCTCTCGCACGCACGCATGCCCGCACGCACGCACGCACGCACGCACGCACGCACGCACGCACGCACGCACGCACGCACGCACGCACGCACGCACGCACGCACGCACGCACGCACGCACGCACGCACGCGCTCCATAGTTGACCACCATCTTGGCCGCACAGAGGGCCGCGTAGGACACGTCCTCAACGAGCATGCTGATGGTGGTGGCGTCCTCGAGGTCAGGCTTGGGGTAACGAGCGCGTCACGCACCACTCGCTGGTGTTCAGCCCCTGATTCTGTCACTTGAGGAGTTGCAGCACGCCCTTCGTGTCCGAGACGTTGCCCAGGAAGGAAGGTGTTTGTAAAGAAATTCTACAGTTTTGAACCTCTACACTGTGCACATTTTTTATTTAATACGACGTTTCGGATACGACACTCACGCCATAGTCAGGAAGTGTCTATATTTAGACATTATTTAGGTACACTTTTTTCCTTATTCCACCCTTTCCCTTTTTCTTCAAATCTGCTTACCCCAGAATGGTCTCGGACGTCGCCCCCCCCCCACTTCAAAAAACCGGTTACATGTGGTACTGCAGTAGTTAAACTCACGCCCCTGGTGTGGGTGCCCCTTGTTGGCACCCGAAATCAGTGCACGCGTGGTGCACATTTTGTACATATCAATACGAAAAAACACTGTATTAAGGAAAAATTTGCAGACAGCTGCAAAAAAGGAGAATATGTGACTTCCATAGACTGAAGTTGGGCTTGAAAAGAAAAAATGGTATTTGCACATTGCTGAAGTCCACTTTGAAAAAAGATTGTATAAGAGCATTGCAGTGGAGTCCACTTTGAAAAACGATTGTATAAGAGCATACAATGGTATGAACAATCAATTTGCTTGTCACATATTCGGCGTTTTTAGCGTGAGCTATTTTGGCATATTTCATTTTGGACAACAGTCATTCTAGCGACATCGCTGTTGCCCAGCTAAAAGTGACACACACCACTGCCCTACGCACGTTGCAGGTAGAACTAAAAACCATAAGTGCAACAGGATTCTTGGTGTGGTGTGGTATGTATTTCAACGCTGCTGATTACGGATTTTCAAAGGACAGGTAAATGATAAGCTTCGGTACGCTAATGTAGATTGTGGTTGTAGAACAGCTCCTTAAATTATACCTGAAGTGCCTGTTGTGTATACTCTCCATCCATTAACCCAACAAATTTCTGTTACTGTGATACAAAAATCAGTTATCCCGATTCCAGACTGCAGGTATGTTTGCAGAATAGAATAGAATAATTTGTAGGTATCATAATTCGAACTGTATTAGAATCAAAATATTCTATTCATTGGATCGTCATTTCCAACTTACAAAATATTTCAGTGTCTATGTATGTACGTGCATGCGTGCGTGTGCACGCACGTGTGAGTGCGTATGTAGGTTGGTATATGCGCTTTTCCTGGTATGCTATAAGTGCCACTGTATTCTGTCATCATGTAGCGAGCGCTAAAAACGCCGAATATGTGACAAGGAAATTGATTGTTCATACCATTGTATGCTCTTATACAATCGTTTTTCAAAGTGGACTCCACTGCAATGCTCTTATACAATCTTTTTTCAAAGTGGACTTCAGCAATGTGCAAATACCATTTTTTCTTTTCAAGCTCAACTTCTGTCTACGGAAGTCACATATTCTCCTTTTTTGCAGCTGTCTGCAAATTTTTCCTTAATATGTAATGTCAAGCGACAGCTAATCAGGATTGATAAGTGGCACACGCACGCAGACACAGACAGAGAAGTGTATCTGGCGCGCGAAGCCCGGGGGGGGTCGGGGGGGGGGGGGGGGAAAAAAAATTTTTATGAAAGAGGGGGGGGGGGGGGGGGGGAGGGGCCCCCCCCCCCCTCTCTTTCCCGCCCGGGGGCCCGCCCCCTCTCACACACACACGCACACAGAGAGAGAGAGAAAAAAACCCTCCCCCCCACCCCCCGACGGGCCCCCCCCCCCACCAAACAACAAAACGGGGGGAGAAAAAGAAGGGTACGGTAATTTGCCATCCGTGCACGATCAAGCCGAGGAGGCGGGGGGGGGGGCGGGGTGGCGACATCTGCCCCGTAAGTATGATAATCCTCCAATAAGCACCCCACCCTGTAGTTTCGGAACAACTCTGCGCACTGGACGCTGGGCGGGGCGGCGTCCAGAGTGTCGCTGTCCGGTCTGCGATGCTGCTGCTTGAACCGGGCCATGGTTGCACTCAAATCCATGGTATTTCCTTCAAAAATAAATCAAATTCGGAATTTTTAAAATTGAAATAGTGCAAATCACTGAAGACTTTTGAGGTAGCATCACGTGCAGCACCAACATTTACAATGTGTGCGTTTTTGACGAATTTTGTCGTTAATTTCGATTTTCGCGGACCGGTGTTTATTGTTCACTATCTAAGATATTATATAGAATCGTGTGAAATGCGCGTTGAAAACGATTTTGTAGTGAAACGCAAACCGCTGACAATGTACTGCGTAGCACTGGATTTCTTCACGATTTGTCAACCGTTTACTGCGTACTTCTCTTCTAAAGAAACGCACTGCGGCGAACGCTACGCCTCGAGCAACGGGACCTCAATGTAGGGGCCTCAATCCGACGAGCCTAAAGCCGCGGGACCTCACATGGGGAGCCTAGGTGGTGTGCGCTCCGCGTGTCACCACGACATCCCTGGGGGGGGGGAGGTAAACCACGTCAAAAACGAATTCGGCCTAAAGAAGAAGAGCCTAAACTCGTAAGGGCCAAACTCCAGGAAAGCCTAAAAGGCGAACAGCAGGAGGAAAGCCATCATGAAGCAGAACAGACCCATCGCCTCGGCCAGCGCAAAGCCTGAAATTGTAAGAGCCTCAACTCAATTCCGTGCGGCCTAAGTTACATTGTTGTGCGAGTGTGTGCGTGCGTCTGTCCGTGTGTGCGTGCGTGGGTGCAGGGGCGCACCGAGGATGGCGTAGCTGAACAGCTGCTGCTTGAGGCCGGGATTGCGCGAGTAGGCCATCACGAGCGAGCCGAACACCGCGCCGATGCCCGCACCTAATTAATCAATTCGTAATTAGCTCTTGCAAGTGCGGTATGGAAATTGGGTTAAAAGTGCAAAATGTTTTAGGAAGTCACAGCCGGACAGCGACAAGTAAACACAAATGTTGAGTCAAGAAAATAGGCAAAAGATACGTCGGGTCGGGGTTCGAACCCGCGCCGTCGCGCGTGCGGGCTTCGCCTTATCCGTTGCGCTATCAATTTTCTTGTATTTACGCCGTACGAGCAAAAATATTTTCAATTTTCAAGAAGCGAGCGTGTTGTAATTTGCAACGCGATCAATTACAAACTTAATTACCAGCGCCGCCCATGCCGCAAGTGGCAGCGCCCGCGCCGATGTACCTCGCCGCCGAGTCAATGTCCTTCTTGGGGGCCGAAATGCTGAGAGCGCGCGACTAAAAACATTTTGCAAATTTGAACAAAAAATCACAAACGTTCGGCGAAAGAAGGCTCGTCCACGAAAAATAAAGAACTCACGTTGACGCTGGCGATGGATCCGAGCGCGGAGCGCATCTGAAATGCGCGAATATTTTTAAAAGTAAACAAAAAAATGCCTAAAACAATATTTACGGTTCACCAGGCTGAGCTGAATGCGGGCAGCGGGCAGACGAGCGGCGACAAGCATTTTCGTTATTTTTGTTCAGAAAACTCTCAAATTTCTCAAACAAACAGGACGAGTTTTCACAAAACTTTTCTTAAACTTCTGTTGAGGTTAACGTCTCACTTGGCGTATATTGTGCGCACCAAAATAGCTAAACTTTTGGGAAAACCTATCCGCGCGGGGCACGCGGGGCACGCGGGGCGGCAGCTTATATGATACCTTATATGATACGTTATATACGCCTAAGCGCGCACACGCAAGGCAATTTTGCGACTTTACAGGCTGCGGGCCGTCCCTCGTGACGCCCGCAAGCCATTTTTTGCGGTTTGTGAGCACCACGAACGAAATCCCACGAGTTTGGCCACTAGGTCATCCCATACGCGTTTACCCGAGTGTGTACACGTGTACACACTAGGTTTGAACAGACGTAAGAAGTTTGAACAGGCGTAAGATTTACTGTGCATCGACCGGGTTTGAACAGGCGTGCGAAGTTTGAACAGGTCTAAGAAGTTTGAACAGGCGTAAAATTTACTGTGCATCTGCGCGTCGGCCGAGTTTGAACAGGCGTAAGTTTGAACAGTCGAGAAGAAAGTTTTAAAATCGTCGTTTTCCTTTTCTTTGCAGAAATGGTTAGAAGTCGTCGCGGAAAGTATAAGTCAGACGTCTGGATGAGGCAGGACGTTCAGCGACTAATTGCGGACTACAATGCTGGCAGGTCTAGCTTCTCTCTTCGTCGATTGGCGGCGGAAATCTCGGTTTCATAAACGGTTTTGCACGTTTAGTAGTCGATTAGCAATATCATGCGATAGTCCGTCGCGAGCTGTGCGAGTTTATTCTGCAGAACTGGCCGGGCCTGCGCACTACGCCGACAAGTTTTCCTCGGCAGAAGACTACTTGGAAAACCGCTGGGACGTCGTCGTCGAAAACGGCAAGAGCGTCACTGTTCAACGTGGCGACCTCCGTAAACTTGGCTCCTGGGCGATTGAGTTCGAGTGCTGGGCCGTCGCCAACTGGCTCGACGTCAACCTCTTCGTCTACAGAACGGACGGAGTTGACAACGGCTGGGCTGTCTACGTCCCAGGGGGTTACGGCAGGTGCGACGCGCCGCCCGCCGAACTGAAATCTCGCCCGTCAGTATATCTGCGCAATTCTGGCGGGCATTTTGAAGTTGTGACATCTGTTTAATGTTTTGCTCGATTTTAATGAACTCATAATCTGATCCGATTTTTCTTGATCTCATACTGTTTGTACAATCGTTAGCAAACGTCTGCTCGCCTCTCCTTCGGGAGGTGTGGTAAACCTCCATACGACCGCCGTGTGTTTGTGACTTTTTTGTCATTCTGGTGCCAATTCGTTTGTGTTTGATTGCTCATCTATAATTGTTTAAGGGGCCTCTCAGATGTTGGAGACAGTAGTTAGTACGGTTGAGCAGACCATTTTGAGGTTGGGACTTGAAAAACTGTGGGTTTTTATTCCAGCGTCCAGAACAAAGAAATTCGTCCATCAGGACATGTGTACACACGTGTACACGTAGTAGTACACACATGACTACACACCCTCCCATATTATGCTGCTGCTGTGCGATTTCTATGTTGGTGCCTTTTCGATGCCAAATACTTCGCCTGACGAATTGTCTCCCCCAAGTAGGTATCAGATTAGCTGCCCCGCGCATATCTGCCCCGCGCTGCCCCGCACCCCGCGCGGATAGATTTTCCCAAACTTTTGGCGGTGTGTAGTCATACGTGTAATACGGTGCGTTAACGATGTTCAAATGGAAACAAACGATGTTCAAATGCTAGTACGGTACTGCCCAATTCAAATACGAGTACGTACGTGCAACGTGCTAATCGTAGAAGTTATATATACAAAATTCCTCGTGCGATGGCGTTGTCTGTATGCGGCGCACCTTGCGGCGGCGGCGACGGTGACACGCAAATGCACCTTCTTCGCGAATAAATGCTCATGAGACTCACATAAAAAGATGTGCAATGTGAACGAAGCGCATGAGATCAAGTGTCACCACGTCTGCCGGTCGTAGAACAGCAGGTAGGCTTCCTGGCTGTCGAGGACGGCCCAGTCGGCGTCGGCGCCAAGCTGCACGACGCTGCTGTGGCTTCGTGGCTTCCACCTGTGGGACGTCCGGTTCAAGGTTCCGCTCTCGCCTCCGAGGAGTCAGAGGATCACGAGGCCTTGATCCACGTGCAGCCTGGACTGCCTATCAACCCTCGGCGGAGAAAGGGCAGATCAACGCCACAGACCCTGGGCAACCGCCCCTTCCATGCCGCCTTCGGCGGTCATGGCTTATATACACACACACGCTGCTGTCGTAGAACCGCCACCAGGAGCCCAGCTCGTGCCCAGCTTTGTGCTTGACGTGGGCGAATAAAAATGTATACTTTGAAGACGTCGCCAACCGCTGAGCACTTGGAGTTGGAGAAGAGTCGGCCGATGAGCGCGTCGTCGTTGGCGCACGCTGGCTGCGCGCAGTCGCTGCACTCTCGCCTGCGCCGAGACCGTCAGCCGCTCGCCCGTCGCGGCCATCAGCTCCCAGTCGACGCACTCAACGAGCAGGTTGAACAGCCGAAGCAGGGTCGACGCCGCTGCCGAGCGCGAGCGCCGACGGGGTCGACTGCGGTCGCGTGCCGACAGCAGAAGCAGGGTCGACGCCGCTGCCGAGCGCGAGCGCCGACGGAATCGATTGGGGCCGCGTATGTGTGGTTGAGCGCTTTCCGAACGCCTTCCTCTTGCCAACCTCCGCATCTCGCACGCGCCTATCCACCGCGCTTTTGCTGACAGTGTGTCCAGTCAGCTCCTAGACAACAAGAAGCTTTGGCAAACATTTGCAAAAATTATTGGTGACTCCGACTGCCGCACGCTAATTTCTTCAGCGGCTGAGCCAGCCGTTCGCGCCGATGTGCCGCTCCGCATTTCTTGTAGGATCTCGCGCACATCGTCCCTGCTCCAAACTTCGATCTCAATCTTGCGCTTCATCGTTTTGCTTGTTTCCGCGACTCTGATGCGATGCAGTTGAATTTGAATACAGAAAAACCCGCTATTCTGCGGAGGATACGGTGATCCCGCTGTGTCCCACGGTGTCCCACTAGGATTTTGAACATCGCAAACATGCGTGTAATACCATTGTCGCATACGTGTAATACGGGCTATTAGTAAAAGTTAATATTAATAGTCAATTGTTAATTGTTACTTTTGAATGTAATAAAACGTGCAGCGTGACACAACGCGGTGCAGATAATCAGCGGCAGTGCTTTGTTTGATTGCTCAACATAGAACAATTTTTCAACTTCCTTGAAAGAGCAGTGGGACGCGGTGCCGTCGCCGGCTGCCGACCGGAGGAGACGACGCCCTGCCATCTCCGATGGCGGGCCGATGGAGACGACGCCCTGTCGGTGTCGACGCTGACGCTGCCGTTCCCGACTGCTGACCGTCGCGGCGGCCTGCAGTAGTCACTTCGAGATGGCGCGACGTCGACCCCAAGAGGACGGGCGTCGGCGCGGACAAGCTCTGCATGGTCGTCGACTACCCTACACCGGACGCGCGGCCAACGAGGCGGTGGCGGTGGCTGCTGGAGTTCGACGTTCGACGAACTTCTCGTAGAGACGCCAGCATCAGTCTGTTCCGGACAAGTAATGTTGTAGTGGTCGCACACCCGACAGCGGTAGTATGCATCGCCGCTTGCTGACAACGGGCCATATCTCGTGAAAAGACGAAACCCGTCACCATCAGCAACGATGAGAACGCGGCCCTTTAAGTTCTTGGCCAGCATTGTGCCAGACTCGGAAAGTTCTCCAGAAGACGGGCCAACCGTCGACTGAACCGTCTCAGTGTTTTCCGCGACCCCGCAAACCTCGGGATCGGATTGAACGGATGCGTTGGTCGTAGCCTGCTGCTTACGAAGTCCTTCAGTGACAACGCGCCGTAAACTACGAAGTTCAGCCGTGACGCTTTTTTCCACGCCGTCCATTTTGGCAGCCAGCAAGTGACACAGACAGGAGTCATGATCAAGAAGACCACCCTTGCCGACAGCGCCACCGCTCTCGGCCCGGTGGTCCCCGAAACACGGGTCTGTTGTACCCCAGGCCAAGACGGCGGTGGGCGGCTGAACGGCTGTCTGAGGTCGTGACGTCGAGTTGTCCAAAGAAACCGACTGCTGATCCTCCGCGCCCTCTGCTTGCCCATCTGGAGGGTTCTCCGCTGACAGCATCCGTTTCAGCCTCCGAAAAATCGTTGTTCTTCCAACTTTGTGGCCCGTTAATCTCTAGATAATGAGTCTAAAGTAGATAATGAGTCTAAAGTACACAATGACACAAACCAAGATTTTTTTGGAGATGGATGCTAAGCTTTCAGACGAGTTCGAGTTCGACGCGGACAACAACTGCTTAACATCCTCTCTTTTCCACACAGCGTCACGAACACTTTTCTTCCTACCCACCATTTTTCTTTGATATCGCGGCAAAAAAAAATTAATAAAGTAAACAACAGTACTCCCTGTTGCTTATACAGTACTCCCCTCTGTTTCATTCCGTCTGTTCCATTCCCCTGTTCCATTCCCCTGTTCCATTCCCCTGTTCCATTCCCCTGTTCCATTCCCCTGTTCCATTCCCTTACACATTACACAATCGGGTAAACGCCCTTTTGGCAAGGTTGAAAAGCGTTGGTTAGAAAAGTCAGCATAAGGTTGATGAAAAATTGGTCAAGTAAAATGGAGTTAGTTTTAGATCCACGAGCATGTACGCTTACGAACGGGCTTAGTCTTGTTGTTCGCCTTATTGGTACGGTATCTGTGTGTTCTGTCAAATAGGTAGTTTGCTGTAGACATTCCGCACCTCAATAATATTGCAGCGACTTGCACTCTCAAGGAATACTGTAAATATACTGGAATGCTGTAGTGAAAAACATTAAAATACTGTAATGCACTCTGACAGGACATAAAATCGGTTCAACGCGGACCTCTTGATGTAACGCTCCGTTTGAATCTTTACATTGTGCATAATGACGCGTGGTGCGAATTGAGGATTGTAGATGTTTCGAAGATTGGTCAGTGCTCGGTGTCCTTTTTGTGTTCCAATCACTAATTTGCATCGGGCAGTGCTGCACAGTTTGTTGACAAAATGAATAATCGAATAGGCATTTATTGATCACTTCAACGTGACGACAGCGTTCAATTCTGCATCACAATTCTGTTCATGGTGTTTTCTGAAAGTGTACAGCTTTTGTAGTCGATTCCACATGGAGGAGTGGTATGCTGATTTGTACAATTGCAATTAAAAGAAATCATCGAGTAAAAGTTGCAAAAATGCAACGTGTACGTGTTCCATTGAACTAACTACCGGTAGGTAAGTTTTCAATCGTAGGAGCAGGCGGGCTCTATACCAACGGCTTGTAAAAGCATACCGTACTTTTAATTTTGCCATTTGGATTAGGGCGGTACAATTACTGCGGTTTGCTAGTTTCCGTACTTATAGGGTCCGAGAAATTGCATGTAAATGTCGAGATTCATACGGTCATCGAGATCTATGTACTGTAGCATTAAAAGATAGAGGTCTAGCGTGACACCCCTCGTCTCGAGACAGAGCAGCCAGGTGGCGATTGTGTATCCGATCGCCAGCAATGCCAGCGCTCCCAAAAGATTCCCAATGGTGAGGTTCTCCGTCTGGAACATTCTGTCCTCAGCTCTGCAAAATCCGGAGTTGATGCCCGCGCCGAATCCGCGCGTCCTCTGTGGCTAGAGCCTGCCGCACCAATTGAAAAATTGAATGCAATGTAAACATTTTGCACTGGCTTTGGAAATTGTTTACCGCGACCGCCAATCAAAGAACAGCATGTGTAGCGTATCTACTCTAGAATTGGATCATTGTTTTCGATTATTCTTTAGTGAAATTTTTCTGTTTTTAGAAATGAACAAGCGTGCGATAGTATGTGATGTTTCGTCGCATTATTTTGGTGTGGCAGTTTCCCTGAGGCGTGTCTTCTCCTTGTCCGAGCCGCTCCAGCACCGGCCAGACTTTGAGGATAGCCGTGTCAATGAGTGGGATAAGTGGCGAATTCTGTCGGAAGGGGAAGGAACGCAAGCCTGTGAGACCTAGACAGCCAAGCAAATTAGTGAAATGCGTGTGAAATTTGCTCAATTCTCAGAAATCCCCCCCCTCCAATAGTGTCCCCGGGTAAGGGCAAGGTTGAAAGTATAGTGCCCGGTAGCGTACAGCTCATAGTACGTGTACCTAATTGGTGTGTGTGTGTGTGTGTGTGTGTGTGTGTGTGTGTGTGTGTGTGTGTGTGTGTGTATGTGTGTGTGTGTGTGGGTGGGTGGGTG
>JASAMY010003070.1:0-80384 GCA_030248085.1 Paralinhomoeus sp. GSCO2_6
CGCATGCAGGCATGCACGTACACATGCATGCACGTACGCACCCACGCACGCATGACATATGTACCATGTATGACATATGTAGCATGTTCGGTAGAATCCCTCGAGTGCAGTAGGAGACACTCATCAATATACAATGTGAGCATGTGGATTGAAAATAGGTACACATGTATTTTTCATTGACCAAAGTTGTGCACAACTAATTGTCATGCAAATGATACAAAGCAGGATAACCTATATCAGCAAATGGCACAGCATGCAGAAAACTACAAACAGAAGCCACTGCGGATAATTGTGTGTGTGTGCGTGCGTGCGTGCGTGTGCAGTTGTGCTATATTGCTGCATCAGTGGCATCGTGATGTAAAGAATCAAAATGATCGCTATAACTAGGCGGTCAATTTTTGTGTTTTAGCCGAAGTGATGCAACGTGCCCACATCGAGTTTTTTTGTGAAGCAGCCCATTTGATAGTGTGCGTGCGTGCGTGCAGATCTGCAGCGCCATATTGGTGCGTGGGAGCTTAGTGGTGTAAGGAATCAAAATGAATTACACGTGGAGGCGGTCATCTTTTGTGTTTTAGCCGAAGTGATCCGAGCTGCCAATATCGATGTTTTTCGATTCTGTCGGAAGTGAAAATATTTTGGTGCGTCGGAGCGTGTTGGCTCCAAGGAATGAAATGTTCAACATCAAAGGGCCATCAACTTTAGTATTGATGTTTAGGCCATCCGACCTAACCACACCGAAATATCGCCAATTCTCGTTATCGGTATAATGGTGGGAGGCATTTTAGTGCATCCAATTTGGTCGACTTGCTAGACACTGGCCAAGATCACGTCTGGGCGATCAACTTTCCCCATTATAGCGAAGCTCTGCGATGCACCGCTAAAGAGCCTATAGGGCACGGAACTTTCGGCTGAAATTTTAATTGCTAATATCTCATTATCAGTGATGAAGTTTTAGGTTCAGTGACTTGGCATAGACTTCCCATAAGAAACTGTTCAAGGAAATCAAAAAAAAATTGGGGGTTAATTGGGCACTTTTTCGAGATTTACTCTTGGTGGAAACCACCCAAAAAACGACTATGTCCAAAAAAACGCATAAAATAGGCGATATCTCGAGTTTGGTAGAACGCAGGGGCGATTTCCTTGGTACGCAAAATTGCCATCATGGTTCGCTTACACATGCCAAGTTTCATTCCAATTGCCCACGGCACTAGCGAGTGGCGCTCCAAAAACTGAAGGAGAGAAAAAAAAAAAAAAGACGCTTTTCGGGAACATTTTCGGGCGTACCCCCTTAACGCGCAGCAATACTCCAACGCGTTGTGGCACGTACGGTCCCCCGATGAGTGCGCTTCTTTGACACATTACGCGCCGAAATCGGTTCAGCCAATCAAAAGTTATAGGCGATCAAAAATCCGAATTCTCGCGCGCGCAAGTCGTCACATATTAGGGTTGTACGCTGACGCGTACACCCTGATGTACCTATATTTTTCCTCGTTATTTTTCTTGACAAATTCTAACGCTTTACTCTACATTCTAATTTTGCTGCACATTCAAGGATCTGTGCTGCACTCAGAGCGCGAGGTCGAAGTTAAAGGAATGCGCATTCTGACAGGACGAACAAAGTTCCGTGGACCGCTATGGATGGTTCGCTGTGTGCTTGCGGATTGTAACCGAGACTCGCCTCTCTCTCTGAAGGCTCCATGAAACGCGCCTTGTACAAAATTGGAATTTCAATCACTCGAACTAGCGTTGGCTGCGCTGCTTCGAAGTCCCGAAGTGTCGCCCTTGTTTGTCTCCTTTTCTGTCGCGTCTCGCAGTCGTCTGGAGGTAGCGGTGGTGCTGGTGCAGGGCGGGGTAGTGCAGTGCAGAGGGCGCGGCGAGTTGGCGAGACGCGGTTGAGGCGGCTGACGCGCGCGACGACGGATGTAGGTCGAGATGTCCAGCGAACGAAACGGCGAACTCGCCGCCGTCGGCTTCGGAAACACTGCCGTCAAGAGTACCGTGCAAACGCAACACACTACGGGAAGGCGACTCATCGCAACTACAAAAGCACGGTATATGGCGAAGCGAAACTGGTGCTAGGACGAGTATGCAGCCTGTCTCGTACAGCAGTTGCGGACTACATTTGCCGGGTTACGCACGCACGCACGTACATGTACCCATACTTTCGACTCACTGCGATGTACGCTCAACACATACATACGTGTTGTGCCAGTTGACTTGATTGACCACCACGATACGACGATTGTCCATTTATTTGCGCAAACCGATTTGAAAAGTTTCAGCGTGAAAAATCCGCTCATCACGTGCTTGCTTCATTGTCGCCCTCCATGGGGCCGAAAGAGCAGCTTGAACTCTTCATCAGAAAGTCGCGACCGCTTGCGCCGCAGACCGAGTATTTTTCGGTGGCAGCCCCTGAAGGAGCAGTAGTTTCCCGTATGGTCGGCGCCTGAATCGGTAACGCGTGGCCTCGAGCGGAGGCAGCGTCAGCGCACACGACTTTGAACGAAGGCTCCCGGCGCTCGGCGTCGCTGCAGCTCAACGACGGCGTTCTCGACGACGTGTTGCCTTCGCGGAAGCGGCCGAGCCGCTACGGGCGTGAAGCAGCAAACGCCCATCAAAAGCACCAGCAAGCCAAAGCGCATGGTTTCCGGCGGCCCTTACGACGACAATGGCAAGCCGACACGCCGACGTGGCGCGTACCCTCGTTCGTTGAAAACATCACGCGCATTTGTCTTCATCAGTATTCTGCAGAAAGCTTTTGGGCTGCGCAATTTTGCCGCTTGAAGAATTTATGTCGCTGGATGACAGCGGGGGCGTCTCATTACGGTGGATATCGCCATGGACACAGCAAAGACAATAGGGACGCGCGCCGCGCGTGATGTAATTCGGTTGGCACGCCGCTGAGGTCAGAGGTTCGCGCACCGCGTCCGAAAGGCGACCTTGACGGCGACGCGCGCCTCGGCAAACGGCGGCCCGACGGCGTTAGGCGTCTCTCAGCACGTGTGTATCGCGGACGCCGACTCGCTAAGTGGAACTATTCTCTCGGTCGACGCTGCTGGCCGCCGACGGAGGAGGGTGGACGGCCGTAGCGCCCGTGGGCCCGCCCGCCCAGTTCGTGTCTCGTCTCGCCACCGCCGCCGTAGTGGAGCAGCGCGAAGGAAGTCGAAAGTGTCGCGTTGCGCCACGGTCACTCGCTGCCGCCGACGACAAACCGCTCGTTTTCGACAGGCGGCGGCCGATGCTTTGAAGTGAACTGCCGCTCGATAGATCGCCGGCGATACGCGTGCAGGCTGCGTATACATAGGCACAAGCGATGGAAGGTTCCGAGAGCTCAGCCGATTGGCAAACCGGCAATCAAGTTTGGCTCGCGTCACAGAGAGGCTATCCAATACCCGCAACCGTGGTGGATTACAGAGGAGCCAACGTTCTCGTGTGGGAAATTGAAAATGTGAATGCGGTTAACCTCGTTCCATCGAGAAAATGAAGCGTGCAAAAGAACATGCCGTTTGGTTCAGCAAGACCAAGTAGTAGTCGATCCGTCAAGGCTCATTCCACGCGACGAAGACAGCTTTGAGGTGGATGATCTCAAAGATGCCAAGTGAGGCGCTCGCTGATTTTGTTTCTCTTCTCCACTGTCTTTGGTTCCCACCTGGGTTGCAGGTCTCCGACGCGACCGCAAGTGCTGTGGACGCTTAAAAGCCGTTTCGACCGCAAGCGCATCTACGTACTGAGCTCATACTGAGCTCACGCAGACGTCAATTTGCATACGCTGCAGACGCAAGCGGGCGACGTGCTGGTGGCCGTGAATCCCTGCGAAGCGCTGCCAATCTACTCTGAGTCGGTGATGGACCGCTACTCCGACTTCCTGCCGGCGTCGCTCGCCCAACTCCAACCGTGCGTGCGCGAGCGAGCGAGCGCGTGCCGACGCGTCGATCGTTCCCCTCCTTCAGGCACGTCTACAAGACGGTGGCGCAGGCGTACACGACGCTCGTCTCCACCGACGAAGACCAGGCCGTCCTTTTCTGGCGCGTTGACAACTCATACGCCGAAGCCACGCAGCGCCCCATTGTCGGTGACCAACTTTCAGTGGCGAATCGGGAAGCGGCAAGACAGAAAACTACAAGCAGGCTTTCCAATTTCTGGCAAAATCGACGTATCCGTCAAGCATAAGGTACTTGCCGTGTGCGTTTAGTATTGCAGTAGCCGTCCCCGTATACATTGTATTTTTCTTTCAGCAAGCAGCGCAAGCCAAAGGTGACAGGGAGACAGCTGACGGCGCTCGACTCAGTCCTCGAGAGTTTCTGCCGGGCGCGAACCGTCAAGAATTTGAACGCGAGCCGGGCACAGACGCAACTTGCGCTCCAGTACAAGCTGTGAGTGATCATGATCATGATCATTGAAAACGCGCCATCCGCAACGCGCCATTCATATTGCAGGGGAAGTGTGTGCGGCGCCTCGGTGCAGGTTCGCTGCCTGGAACGACAGCGCGTCGTCGAGCAGAGCGCCGCCGAGCGGAACTTTCACGTCTTCTACGAGATGCTGGCCGGCCTGGACGAGGCCGCGCTGCAGAAGGCCGGACTCAGAGGACCGGAAGCCTACTTTTACTTGAACCAGGCCTGTGCCGACTGGCCTACAGAACCGGCACGGCAAAAAGTCAGAAGCATTTCAGGGTCGCTGCATTGAGACCGGCCACCGTAGCGACGAGCAGCAGTGGAAGGAGTTGGTGTCGGCGCTGGAGGCGCTCTCGTTTAGCGCGGACCAGCAGCAGACGGTCATGCGCGTGCTCGCAGCTATTCTTCATCTCGGCAACGTCTATTTCGTCGCCAAGAAGGTGTCCAGCTTTCTATCTGTTTTCCCTTTCGGAGACTGGAAGGGGACGCCGCGTCTTTGCAGCAGGCAAATGAAAGCGGTGAAGAGAGCGCGGTGATTGGCAATGACGCGGAGATCAAGTGGGTCGCCTACCTGCTGCAAGTCGACGTCGACAGCCTCACTGCGGTGCTCACCTCGCGACTTCTCTCCGAGGAAGCGAACGATGTACAAAAGTTTTGAAGTTTGAGCCGATGCTGATCAATCAGCGCGTAGCATCTGTTTGAACTTAGGAACAAGAGGCGCCTGCTGCAACTGCGCTGCCTCTCACTATCGACCAGGCGCTTGACGCTCGGTTGGCACCCGCTTTACTGTACATTGTACAATGTACATTGTTGTACATTACAGCATGAACACGAATTTTTCAAGTAAGTTTTGATACAGCTACTACTACACGTTTCAGCGATTCGTTGGCGATGATGCTGTATAGCCAGCTACTGGAATGGATCACTTGTCGGTTCAATCAGGCTTGTCTCAAGCCAGACAAAAACGCAAGCATCTATCTGCTCGACACGTGCGGCTTTGAAGTGTGTTTTCTTGAATTTTTCTTCTCGAGTCTCACTTTTCATTCAATGAATACAATTTGTAGCGCTACCAGAACAACGGCTTCGAACAGTTCTCCATCAATACGGTGGAGGAGAAGCTGCAGCAGTTCTACCTGTGGACAGTCTTCAAGAGGGAGCAGAGCCTCTACGCGAAGGAGCGGCTCGACTGGAAGGAGAACCTCGCCGCCTCCATCGACAACCAGCCCGTTGTCGACCTGCTCGCCAAGCGGCCGACTGGCATCGCAGCCCTTCTCCAAGACGAATGCCACTTTCCAAAGGTCAACAATGAGAAGCGTGACCCACCATCGCGTGCAACGTGGTCCCAACTCGCGCGTCTCAGGCATCGGACGAAACGTTTTTGAAAAAGTGCCACCTGAACCACCTCCATCAAAGAGGCTATGGCAAGCCGAGGACCAAGGATAAGCACGAGTTCTGCATAAAGCACTTTGCCGGATCGGCATACTACACGGCAAGTACAGTCCCGCTGACTCTGCCAATTCTTTCTGGCAATATTTGTCGGTCTACAGGTGGGCGATTTTGTGGAGAAGAATCGCAATGGGCCCGTCTCTGGGGCAATGCTGCACGTGATTGCCGACAGCGAGAACGGCGTACGTATGGCGCCGTTGCGCTTAGCGCGCTCGTGCAAAGCTGACAACGTTTTCAGGTGGTGGCGCAGCTAGCGGAGCGCGTCCTCAAGCTCCAACAAAAGGAGAAGCCCACGTTCTACCTCAACAACTTCATCGACTCCGTCGGCGCGGTGCTGGCGAAACTGGAACAGTGAGTGAACTCTCGGCGCAGAGCAGTCACTCGACAGTACCGGTAGACAACTGCTCGTGACGTACAGGTGCAACTGTCGCTTTGTGCGCTGCGTCCGTCCCAATCACGACCACCAGGCTGAGAGCTTCGACTGCGCAGTTGTGCAAGCTCAAGTGAACGCGCTTGCGCTCGCCGAAACGGCGCAGATGCAGAAGCTCGGCTTTCCCGTCAAACTCAGCAAGAAGGCGTTCATTTCCCGGTGCGTCCGGACTTGACGAAAATGTGATGCGCCACATTTCTGCTCTCCGACTACAGATACCGGCGCATTGTGTCGGCCGATTCGGTGACCGAGAAAAGCGGAAGCGAGCTCATTGAGACAATCCTGCAAGGCAGAGGACACAGATTCGCTGATGACTATCGCATCGGCAAGTCAAAGGTGAGCTCGACACCTTGCGACGACCGTGATGCATACATACCTATGCTCTAATGTCTTGGTTCGTCGTCTCTTCAGGTAGTGATGCGTGAAGCTCTATCGAGAGAGTTGGAAGATGCTCGTCAGCAGCTGGCGACGGATGCCGCTCTGCTCATCCAGAGCCACTTGCGCGGACGTCTCGTACGACGGCGCTTCCTTCACGACCGAGCCGCCGCCATCCAACTTCAAAAGGCCGTGCGCGGATGGCAGGCGAGGTAACTAACTAACCGGCCTCTATGTACAACGTACATGCCAATTCGCTGCCTGTAAACACTTTGTGTTGTGTATTTTGACTGTTGCGCGATTGGCCGCTCAATGAAGAGATTTGTCGCCTCGTCTGTCGACCCAGAGAGTACATATACGTTCCGTACAATGTACGCAGTCGCCGTCACCCTGTCTTTTTGGTCGTCCACCCGGCGCAGACGAATACAATAGGGAATGCGCGGCGGCCCGCCTTTCTGATGGCGTGAATCGTGTCGTTTGCCTTGGACTCGGAGCAGCGTGCGGCGCGGCTGAACCGCGCCTCGACTGACTGAGGTCGGCGACGACCCGCAGCAGTCTGCCGCGATGTTCAGACGACGATGCGCGAGGCTGAGGGAACAGCGGCGCAGGGATGCTGTCGAGCAGGCTGCCCAAGCGGCCGGTCACCGCCACCGCCTCTACGGCCAGCTCCAGCCGACGCTGGGCCCCGTCGACCTGGCCGACGACCGGACGACGCTTGTGCGCGAAAGCAATGTCGGTGCAGGCTAGTGGTTGGGCGACGAGGCGACGAACGAGACGGTGAGCGCGTTCAGATCGGGAAGGAAGAGGCGGAACGCGTCGTGGCCACCGTCCAGCACCTCGACATGCCCGGCAACCTCAGGAAGTTGTTCGACTCCGTGGCAGTGGCCCAGTCCATGTCTTCGAGACCGCCCGAAGAGCGCGTCGCCACCTACACGTACCCGTACGAGCAACGACGCGTCGACAAGGCGCTGCCGACCGACCTCAAGGACTTCCCGTTCGACAAGTTCGCCGAGCAGAACTTCAAGGGCCACGTGTGGCGCATGCGCCGCGAGCCGATCGTCACGCCGTTCGTGGCCAAAGAGTCCGAGCTCGAGTTCAAGGACTCTCTCGACATGTTCAAGCTCGTGCTCCGCTACATGAACGACGCGACGCTGAGTGACGCGCAAGAGGCGGTGCTCGCCAACTACCTCATACAGATGGTGCGCGCCAGCTCGAACTAGTCCGCCGGAGCGCAACGGTTGTTGCACGCGCAGGCCATGAACTCGGCGAGCTTGCACGACGAGCTCTACTGCCAACTCGTCAACCAGACCAAGGACAACGAGAACACGGCCAACCGACAGAGAGGCTGGCGCTTGCTCACTCTTTGCGCCGGACTCTTTCCGCCCTCCGCTCAGCTCTACAAGCCATTGCTCAAGTGAATCGTTGTGTCGCTGCTTTCTCTTTCTTTACTGACGACAAGGTTTTGCAGCTACGTCCAAAGCGAAGGAGACGGTTACAAAGCGCTCCTCACCAGTCGATTGCTGCAGACAGAAAACTATGGTGACTCGAGGGGCACACGACGCTATCCACCGTGCGCCCTCGAACACTGCAGCGCCGCGACGAGGGCTCGCATGGTGCTCCTCGGACGATACCACGATGGTGAGTCAGCACAGCCTGAACACGTGCGCGCTTACTTGCATGCGTGCGTGCATGCGAAATACGGACACAATACTCGTTGGTCACTTAGTACTTTGTTTCAGGAAAGACGACGCCAGTTCAAGTCGACCCGAAATGTTCTGCAGCAACAGTAGCCGAAAGATGCTTGAAGCACAGGTGGGAAACAGAAAAAGAGCGAAGTATGGTTCGAGGGGCACTCTATCTTTTTTGCAGAGGACTGCAAGGTTCTCGCGGTTGGACGGTGAGCATCGAAGCCGACAACCTAACGTACGAGCTCGGCGGTGGAGACTGCGTCTTGGACGCACTCTCATTTATGGAACTGACTCCAGACTTCCCGACGCCGAACAAACCAAACTTCACCATTTTTGCCAAGGACGTTCGCGCTCTAAAGACGGCGTCGTTCTTGACTCTGCAGATGGCCGTGTCTCGGCGCTCGCACAGGTCAGCTTCATTCAATCGCAGACGTCGCAGTCGACGTCGAAGAGACGACTTTCAGTCGGGGTTCCGTCGACCCCGCCGTACCAGCAGAGCCAGTGCCGTCCGAGCAGCCGCGGTCAGCGCCTCACCACGAGCAGCCGCGCACCCTGAGTCCTTCGTTGGTGCCGAAGCCGGACTACGATGGCGCCTCTCTCTACGCCGCCTTTCCCTCCTCGGCCACACAGCAGCAGCAGCAGTTGCACAGCACCGCGTCGACACGTGCGCCTCACACCAACGGTTGGTTTGCATGCACCGACTCTCCTCGGATTGCGGATTTCGTGCAACTTTGGCATGTTACAGGCGGCGTCGCCGCACCAATTGGCGCAATCAACGGCGCAAACGGAACAGTGCAGTTTGCAAACGGAGGAGGTCAAGACGGTCGACAAGTGCCAATTCAAATGATGCAGCCCACTCAGCAGATGATGGCGCCAAACATGGCCCCGTTCTGCTACTTTCAGTCCATGCCTATGAGCATGAACGGGCAGGCGTTCTCAGTGATGGGCGCTCCAAATATGGCTTTCGCGGGCGTGCCTCAGCAGTTCGGCAATGCGCAAGGCTTCGGCAGCTTTGGTATGTCTGTCTACGTTCAGTTCGCGTCACCTCACCTGCGTTCTCGGCCGGAACTTCCAGTTGCCAACGGAAGCGCGGGCATTCCGTCTGGGCTGAGTACGCCCATGTTCACGCCGCAGCAGCAACAGCACTACCAGCCACATCAGACGTCATACGTACCTTCCCAGGCCTATTCGCAGCATGGCTCAGAACTTCATGTTGCAAGAAGCGCCGCGCCGCCTGTCGTTGAGTCGACGCACTACGGTGTGGAGGAGAGACATTTTGAACCGTGTCAGCGCAGGGGTGGACGGAGGCGCGCGTTGGTTGCTTCAGCGAGCCAGTCGACGGTTGGTGGTCGGGCGCAGGGCGGTGGCGGCGCCGACGTCTACAACGTCGCGCCCTCCGAGTACTCGGTGATGAGCGTCTCGAGTCGCATTCGACGCCTGCCGGTGCCCAGCAAGAACTCGGACGTCGACCAGTTCCTAGACGCCGTCTTCGACCCTGTAAGCGGGGGACCAACGACTGTGTGACGTGGCCCCGAGAGCGCGAGTGGAGCTGCAGGTGCTGAAGCAGCAGGAGACGCTATCGCCTGAAGAGATCTACTCGACGCAAAGCATTGCCGCGAGCATCAAGGGAGGCGGATGGGCGCCGACGACGACTGAGCAGACTGGCAACAGCGTGGCCATGTCACCCCCTCCCACCATGGTCCAGCAGCAACCGACGCAGCAGCAGCTGCCGCAGCAGCAGCAAATCATGATGATGATGCCCGTCGACTGTGAGTGAAGCAGCGCGGTCAGGTCAGAAAATTTGTGGCTCCCCATGCCTGTCTGCAGCGAGGTTCGTGCAAGGCTTCTCGATGCCGACGCCCCAAGTTGCGACGTCTCAGCCGCAGCGACCGCCGACCGCCATGTCGCCAATGTCCATGACGTCGGCCGCATCTTTCAACCCCATGGCTCAGATACAGTTCGTTCCAGTGGCAACGGTGCCTGCCGCAGCTTTCTGCAATCCGGTGCGGAGTGTCCCCTCCCCCACCCACTCACTCTACGTGCGCCTTTCAAATTTGTCGTGTTCAGATGGGCTATAACTCGGCGATGGGAATGCCCTTCAGCGCGGTTACGTCCCCCACGCCTCAGCAACAGCAACAGTTCGCTGCGTGAGTTTCGCCCTCGTGTAAACCTACGAATCACTGTGCTCCACTGTTAATCGGTGCTCCACTGTACGTATCATGCATGCATGTACACTGCTGTACCTAAACGCGTCAGCTAACGGCGGTCCCTTCCCTTTGTCAGTAGGTCGGAGGGTTAGGCCTGTTTGTTCACGACAGAAAGGCTGGCGCTTGGAATGTCTTTTATCGAGCCAACACTTGTCGCCGCCCTTCGGCCAGCGCTCACTGCCGAGTAGTAGTGCCGTAGTGATAGTAACAGAGGCTCGTCTCCCAGTTGCACACGGAACGCAATATGAGGTTTTCTAGGCAAAACCCCCTCTCGGAAATCAAAGGGTTGTGCGTTTAGGGAGGCGCAGCTGCCGCCAGAGCCCGAGTTCCCGGCTCCGCCGCCTCCCATTCAAGCGCCGCCGCGCGGAGCAGCACAGGTTGGGTGTGGCTCTGATTTTATGAGACTACAGCGCAACCCAACCGTGTGACAAACTGTACATACCTATGACATGCACGTTACATGTAATTGGCCGGTTCCCAGGGTCCCCCCGCCGTGTCATTGAGCAGAGAGCCGTCGGCTGTCGGCGCAAGTTCAGATCAACCTGCTCAACGGCCTCAGCCAGTAGTGTTTCGACCAACTGCGGGGTTCGTCACGCGGCCCATGAACTGGAGAACTCGCAACCGCCGCGCCTGTACAGAATTGGAAGGGGAGATCACGGCCGAGTCAGCCATCTCATTGGCGACGTCATCGGTCAGGCGAGGCACTCGCAGCCGCCACCGACAGCGCCAGCGCCAGCAAACGGATCGCATGTCGAAAACGGTCGACAGCCGGCCAGCGTTCAAGCCAAGGAGTTCACAACGGACGACGTCTCATCCGTGACGCTGAATGGACGGGCCGCGGAGAGGAGGGCTCCAGGCCGACTACCGACGTTCGCTTATGGCACCTCTCAAAAGCAGCTAGAACAAGAGGCGCTGATGAAGCTACAGGAGCGTTCCAAGGATCTGCCACCACCCATCGATGAGGTTCGCCTCAACCGTTTTGTAGGAGGAGGAGCTGAGGATGCCATTCCAATTCTGGATCTCGTCACAGGTGCGCCTGTACCGCGCTCCTCCTCCCGCACCAGCTCCGGAGACGGCAAGATACTCGAGCTTTCCGAAAGCGTATGCGCTGGAGGCTCAAGAGCAAGACGTGGAGAAGATGCCGCAGCGGAGCGCACGTGAGGTGACGCAGACGATGCCGGCTCCACCGCGCGAGTGGCAGAGCCCCGTCGGCGAAGAAGTCGCCCCGCGTCGCCAGCCCTCCGGAGAGCAGAGTGGCCAGGCGATGCAGTGTTAGTTATACGTGCCTTCCAGCCTACATGCACCAGTCAAAGCCCCGGTGAACTTCAGCGGGTGTCAAGGAGCGCGTCCAGCGCATGGAGGAGGAGCAGAGGCGAAAGAAGCTGCTGCGCGAGCAGGAACGCGAGCGCGAACGTCTCGCTTCCGAAGCCCTCCAAACCACTAGGCAGTACAACAACGAGGAAAACGCAAACGAGAGACCAGCAGAAGACTTCGGCACCACGCCGCTGCCCAAGAAGAAGCTACCGCCAGCAGTGGTGTACAACCGGCCCAAATGGGACCTGAAAATCAAGAAACAGGTGCGCCACTTGCGGCAAGTTTTGTAAAAGTGCAACACACACAGCAGTCACCATCCAGCTATTCTTCCCGTACGAGACGGTGGACGATGCCGAAGAGCTTGACTTGATATTCCGCCAAGTGGTCGACGATTGCTTTCAACAGCCGAATCCGTTCCGGATCCGACCTTACGAACGGAACACAATTCACAACATATTCAGTAAGTGACTGAATCCTCAATAACAACTGCTGAACTGACACTGCTGAACAGACGCTTACGGGTTGGACCCTCGACATGTGGATTCGAACAACGCCTCGACGAGCCTGAAGAGAACGGTAGTCGACACGGCTCGGCAGTGGCCGCTTTATTTCAGCCGCTTGTATCCGGTCGTCGAGGATCGGCGGTGAGACGTCGCTGCTTGTCGAGCATCCGTACAAATCAACCAGCGTCTGGCACGCGTTCAGCAACGAGTACGTGTCGGAGCTGTTGGCCGTGTCGGAGAGCGGCGTCCGACTCGTCTCGCGCAACTTTGACTCGATTGAAGAGCCTCTGAGAATTCTAGACCACTTCGAGTGAGACCGCAATGTGCACCTCACTCGCAAACGTGTTCCGCGATTCAGCTTTGACGACCTGGCCCGCGTTGACGTCACGGAGAGGACGTTGCTGCGCTTGATCACGCGCCGCGGCCTCGTCGTGCGGATCTTCAGCGACAGGGCGGAAGAGATTCGTCAACTCATCGACCAGTACATGTACGGACCGACACCGGTACAGCCGAGCCATAGCTCTGCACTCGCCTTCTGTCAGAGTTCGCTCTGCGCAACAGGGAAAACGCTACGTTGTCGCCATCGCCGACTACGTGACGAAAGAAGCCAACCTGCTGAGCTTCACCGCTGGTGACGTCATTCAAGTCGTTGACGACGACACGTCGAGCCGCGAGTCGGGCGCGGCCGTGGGCGGCGAGAGTTGGCTCTACGGCAAGCTCAACAGCCGCTACGGCCACTTCCCTTCCGAGTACGTGGAAGAGCTCTACGACATCAGCGGACCGGGTGGCCAGAGGGGCGTCTACTCGCTGCAACAGTCACTGCCCGGCCGACCCGACGAACGGACCTCCCTTCCGCCAGCACAGCAATTTCACAACGGCCATCCGCCAGTTCCCGGCTTCCAAGAACAGCCTTCGGCGACGGCGCAGTTCTACCAACCACCCATGGACCCCATCATTGATAGGTCGCCCGCGTCGAAGCCGCCAAGCGATGATTACGTGGTTGGTAGTGCTTGTGGTTTGCTCCCCAGGTCCCTCGCCCAGCCGCGCCCCGTCCTCGTTTCGCTTGGCCCAACTGTCCAAATGGCGACAGCGAGGCGAGCGCGTGGCCGCTCGCCAGCGCGCGCCGGCGCGCGCGCGCGTGTCCAAAAACGGCCGCCATGGACTTTGACGGGTGCCAGCTCTCGGGTTCTCTATTATGTTCGGCGAAGCGCGCCTGATGGTCGCTCCGCGGAGTCGACATGCGCGCGCGGGGCGGCCTTGTCGGTGCATGCGCGCCCACCCCGTCAGGCCCTCTCCACCCCACTCTAGTAGAGCCGCAATAGACAAGACGGCGAATGGGTGTGTGTCGTACCGAACCCTGCCACAACAGACTCGTCGACTTCTTGCTGTCGGCATAACGAGCTTACCCTAGTCGGAAACCAGACCCGAATTTCAGCAAGAGGAGGCTCAGGCGATTCAACAGCAAATGGAGGAGCAGCACCGCCTCGTGGCGGGTGCCTCAAACGGCACATTGCCAGCGGCGGGCGACAAGCTGACCATGATGGAGTTCGCCATGATGCACTTTAGAACTGAAGCTGACGTTGTCGGCAACAAAAAGAGTGAGTCCAACTTTGTAATAGGTCAGTAAGAAGCGTATGATCCTCCGTTCTAGAGAAGGACTGGACGTGGAAGGAAGTGTCCGACCAAGTCAAGTACCAAAAGGTGAACGCCAGCTGCTGCTGGAGTCAGTGCGGCTCATTCGCTTGATTGCGTTGCAGGAGCCGCTGCCCTACTCGTTGCTGCGTCTGGAGAGCGCCGAGATCTCCAAGCAGGCGGTCGACTGCTTCAACTGCGTGCTGCGCTACAGCGGTGACGTCTTGCCCAAGAAGGGCCAGTCGCCTGCCGACGACGTCTACAGTCTGCTGGTGGCGGGCCAGCGCGAGCCGCTGCTTCGCGACGAGCTCTACTGCCAGCTCATGAAGCAGACCACCAACAACAAGAGCTCCCGTCAGGACTCGGCCATCAGGACCTGGAGACTCTTCTCCATTCTCAGTGGATACTTCGACTGCTCGGACGTGCTCAAGCCGTATCTCTTCAAGTACCTCTACGACGCGGCCAACGACAGTCGTCGAGCGTATCACGGTTAGTCAAAGACAGGGGGACGGCAACAAAGGAACACTCGGCTTCCGGTTGCAGGGACGGCACTCATCTGTCTTCAGAATCTTCAGAAGACGTCCAAGTTTGGAGGCAGACGGAGGCTGCTCAGCGCTGCCGAGATCGAAGCCATTTCTGTACGGTTTTGTGTTTTTTTGTTTTCAACAAGTGCTTGATTTGAACTGCACTTCAGATGGGCAAGAACCTGAAGCGGCAGGTGTATCACCTGCCCGGTGGCCACAAGCGTGTCGTCAACACGAAAGCGGTGACCGTGGTTGAAGACGTCGTCCAAGAACTCTGCCACGAGCTCAACATTCGAAGCACGCTCGAGCAGCAAGAATTCTGCTTGTGCTACGTGGTTGAAGCCGGTACGTTTCCGTACCTCGACCGACGCACTGTCGAGCGGAAAAAATTTGCAGAAAACGTGATGAAGCTTCTCAACAATGACGAGTACATCTTGGACGTGACGACGGAATTGGAAAGGCGTACGGCGGACTTCTTTTTGCTGCTGAAGCGCACCGTTTGGTTGCACCCGCTGCGGCTGGACAACGACCTCTACATCGACGTCATGTTCTTCCAACTCGTTCCCGACTACCTCGAGGGTCTGCTCGTCGTCATGCGCACCCAGGACACGCTCAGCGCGGCGGTCATGGTGCGCGCACAGCGCAATGATGCAGGCTCAACGTGGATTTGATCGCGCTCGCTTCAGGACGACGTGGCGCGCCTCGCCGCTCTCCTGCACATCGCCGACGAAGACGCGCGACGAGCCAGCAGCAAAGTCAACCCGTGAGCCCTCCCTCCCTCCCTCCTGACGACGGGAATTGGCCGCGAGCACAGCTATCAGTTCAGGCGCAGCGTGCAACAGCTGCTGCCCAAGGTCGTGCAGAATATCCGACACGTCAGCCTAGACCAATGGGCCGAGAGGGTGAACAAGAAACTCGCTCAGCTGCCGCCAGACATGAAGACCATTGAAGCGAGAGCGAGTTTTCTGGGTACGTTGACACACTGATCGCGTACAAGGGTGCAGCACACGGCCGTCGGCCATTCAGAGGTTCTTCAATCGTGGCCCCTGTTCGGATCGACTTTCTTCTACATCCCGGTATGCAGCGGATCGTACTCGTAGCCGTAAGTACGAAACGCTGAACCCTTCCAGAAAGTCAACGACGCTCGCGCTGCTGGCGAGGTGCAAGTGCTGACCGACTGCCTCATGGCCATCAACCGGCACGGTGTCTCCTTTCTCCACATTGTCACCCATGTCAGTCGCTTTAATTTTGCTAACGAGTTGGACAGAACCCAAAGCGCGAATTCTCACACAGGAGAGTCTTATGGAGTTCCGTCTCGACGAGATCTTGTCGACGCACAAAGTGACGGCCGCACCGGCCGCCGGAGGGCCGCCCATCCAGCTGCTCGACATCAAGGTGTCAAGCCTTCTGCACCAAGGCGTCGTCACGCTGCAGACGGACCAGGTCAGTTGGCGCACTGCACCGTGTCCAGTAGACTGACAGATTGGGATCACCATACCTCCCCCCCCCCACTCGCCCTAACACACCTTAGACAGGAGGAACCGTCGATCCACCTAACCACCTTTCTACAATCTAGAGAAGTGCCATGCCGCGAAAGATAGATCCCAATGCGAATGTATTAACGCCACTTCGCCCCCACCCCCCCCCCCCCCTTGCCTGCAGCTCTCCCCATGTCCATTGGCCGGCCAAATAATACAGGGAGGGGAGCCATGCCACATGCCCGGTTCGCCGCAGAAAGCTACGAATGTTGACAGGGAAGCGAAATTTCGCGACTGCTGGGCCAATACATCTACGTCGACGGCGAAAATCGAGGATTCAACAATGGACAGTAAACAACATGAACCTACAAAGGATATATTCAGCTCAAATTACTCATTGTCACTTACGATATGTCGAGGACTGTGCAGCTGCATGTTCTAAATGTAATCGTGAAATTGCACCTTCAAAACATGGACACGTTTATGAATATATGTTAGTGGGAGTGCAGAAAGTCGAGCAACCTCACACACATTTGCATATTTGCATGAACTGTACAAATACAAATTTTGTGACTGGCACGCTTGCCAACTGCACTACAAACACCGTTGTGACAAAAAAATATTGGGGATGACTACGAATATGATATGCATATGATATGAAAATTTGCATGGTTATTCGCGATCGTATGCATTTGTCCAATGTTCACATATGCACGTAGATGTGAGCGACGTATGGAACTTGCGAAACACGCCGCTAGACCCACGTGAAGTGCAGGCAGAGCACTCGCCTAGTAACGAAACATAAAAGTTTGCAATTGTTGTCGCTGATACGTTTATTCGATCCGTCAAAGTCCACTCCACTATAAACTAACTCTAAAACTCATTCTCATTTTGTACAGTAAGCGTATGTAATTACAATAGGCGACTATGCCCATGAGTGGCTACTTGCATGTGGACGACGACGAGATTACGGAGGGCGCGTGCCGACGCGTCCGCGGCGGCCAGAATGACGATGACGGACGAGACATCGCCGAGGATGCCCAGATGGTCGTCCGAGTGAGCGGCGTCGCGCAGAGGGGCCGCGCTGGCGCAGGCGGAGACGACGAGCTGAAGAACAACAGCAAGCAGCTCAAGCAGCCGCTGCTCAAGGACGGCGACGTCCTCGGCGACCGCTGGCGCGTCGAGGGCGCGCAGCTGGGCAAGGGCGGCTTCGGCCAGGTCTTCCGCGCCAGAGAGCTGCAGCGGCCGGGGCTGCCGGCGGCGGCGCTGAAGGTCGAGCTGCTGACGACGGAGCGGTCGGCCACGCTGCAGCTGGAGGCCGAGGTGCTCCAGGCCGTCCACCGACACCGCGAGCGGACGAGGCGCCGACGGGGACGCGCAGCGGTCGCGGCGGCCAGACGGGTCGCGCGGCTCTTCGACCAGGGCACCAGCTGCGACGGCCGCTTCTCCTACCTCGTCATGGAGCTGTGCGGCGAGACGGCGCGCGATCGGAAGAAGCGGTCGCGCGACGATCGGCTGCCCGTCGCCGAGTCGCTGCTGCTGGCCGCGCAGATGCTGGAGGCGGTCGCGCAGCTCCACGAAGCCGGCTACCTCCATCGCGACGTCAAGCCCGCCAACTTCTGCTTCGGACTCGGACCCACAGCCGGCGACCTCTTCGTCATCGACTTTGGACTGGCGAAGAAGCAAGTCCAGGGTAGCACACGTTGATGCAGCTCAAGTGCCCAACTGGCGCGTCTTCAGATACAAGCACAGCGACGGTCGCTTGCGTGCCAAAAGGGAGCAGTCGGCTTTCCGTGGCACTGTCCGATACGCGTCCGTCAACACCCATCGCCACTGCGACATGGGCCGACTGGACGACATTTGGCCAATCTTCTACACGACCGTCGAGAATGTAATCGCTTGCACTTGCACTCCTTGTAGTAGCAGTGATCAAGACGCAGTCATGTATGTACTTGTCGTCTAGATGCTCGGCCAGCTGCCATGGCGCTGCCTCACGGACAAGCCGCAAGTGTTGGAGCTGAAGGAGACGACGGAATTCGTCGCCCTGCTGGAGGGCGGCTTGGCGCGCCAGAGGGAGGGTCGCCAGGGGCCCGGCAGCACGGCGCCGCCGTCGCTGATGGCGCTGCACGACCGCCTCCGCGAGATGTCCTTCCATTCGACCCCCGACTACGCGCTACACGCCCGGCAGCTGCGACGAGACGCCGCCGACTGCGCCGCTCGCGACCGCCGCGCCGCCTCCGCCTGCTGCCGCGGCGCCGTCGACGACTCCACCACCGACTCCGACTCGGACATCTAGTGGGATCCATAGACGAGAGACCTGCGCTGCACGCCGTCTCTGCTGCGCACAGTGTCCATACCGGTGTTCGCCAAACCCGTCGACTGGAATGAAATAAAGCGAAGCCCAGCTTGTCAGCAGTCGTGCAGGAGTGTGCAAATCAAAAGTACACTACCGCATGCTTGCTGTTCTTATTAATTGCTCTGAATATTAGAAACGATACATTTTAAGTTAAATTAAAAAAAAGTTGTGAGAGGAGAAGAATAGGGTAGCTCGTACGGTGAAACTGTCCGAAGTTTTGGATTACTAGAGGCGCGCGCGGCCATCGGCCCCCATTAATGCACGAAGCAAATTATTTAGCAAATGACGTCGAAGTGATGATAAATCGCCACGATATGCGTAGCTTTGTATTTTTCATGTGCGGGCGAATGTTCCTTAGGACAGTTGTCAGCATTGAGGGACCCAAACTCCATGCTCCCCCTTTGTCCATGGGGGCATGCACCCCGTTGACAGAAACTGGCCCAAATTCTGAGTACCTCTTTTTATCGTGAGGGCGTGCACCCCACTGACAGAAATTGGCCCAAATTCTGTGTTCCTCTGTTGATCGTGAAGTCATGCACCCCACTGACAGAAACTGGCCCAAATTCTGTGCTCCTCTGTGCGTGCGTGCGTGCGTGTGTGTGCGTATGTGCGTGCGTGCGTGCTTGCGTGAGTGCGTGCGTGCATGCGTGCGTGCGTGCGTGCGTGCGTGCGTGCGTGCGTGCGTGCGTGCGTGCGTGCGGGCGTCCGTGTATGTGCGTGCGTGTGTGCGTGCGCGTGCGTGCGTGCGTGCGTGCGTGCGTGCGCGCGTGCGTGCGTGCGTGCGCGCACTCCCGTGCATGCGTGCGCGCACTCCCGTGCGTGCGTGCATGCACTCCAGTGCGTGCGTGCGTGCGTGCGCGTGCGTGCGTGCGTGTGTGCGTGCGTGCGTGCATGTGTGCGTACGTGCGTGTGTGCGTACGTGCGTGCGTGCGTGCGTACGTGCGTGCGTGCACTCCCGTGCGTGCGTGCGTGCACTCCCATGCATGCGTGCGTGCATACGTGCATGTGCGCGCACTCCCGTGCGTGCATACGCGCGGCGTGCGTGCGTGCGTGCGTGCGTGCGTGCGTGCGTGCGTGCGTGCGTGCGTGCGTGCGTGCGTGCGTGCGTGCGTGCGTGCATGTACGTGCGTGCGTGTACGTGCATGCGTGCGTGCGGGTGCGTGCGCGCGTGCGTGCGTGCATGCGCGCACTCCCGTGCATGCATGCGCGTACTCTTGTGCGTGCGTGCGTGCACTCCAGTGCGTGCGTGCGCGTGCGTGCATGCGTGCGTGCGTGCATGTGTGCGTGCGTGCGTGCGTGCGTGCGTGCGTGCGTGCGTGCGTGCGTGCGTGCACGTGCGTGCATACATGCACGTGCGTGCACTCCTGTGCATGCATACGCGCGTGCGTGCGTGCATGAGTGCATGCATGCCTGCGTGCGTGCGGGCGGGCGAGCGTGCGTGCTTGTACGTCCGGTGTGTACGTGCATGCGTGCGCATGTGCATGCGTGCGTGCACGTGCGTGTGTGCGTGCGTGCGTGCGTGCGTGCAGGCTGCGTGCGTGCGCGTGCGTGCGTGCGTGCGTGCACGCTCTCCCATGCGTGCGTGCGCGCACTCCCATGCGTGCGGGCACGCTCTCCAGTGCGTGCGTGCGTGCGTGCGCGTGTGTGCACGTGCGTGCGTGCGTGCGTGCGTGCACGTGCGTGCGTGCACGTGCGTGCGTGCATGTGTGCATACGTGCGTGCGTGCGTACGTGCGTGCGTGCGTGTGTGCACGTGCGTGCATACGTGCACGTGCGTGCACTCCCTTGCGTGCGTACGCGCGTGCGTGCGTGCGTGCATGTACGTGCGTGCACTCCCATGCATGCGTGCATGTGTGCATTCCCGTGCATGCTTGCGTGTGTGGTGCGTGCGTGTGTGCATGCGTGCGTGCGTGCGTGCGGGCGTCCGTGTACGTGCATGCGTGCGTGCGTGCGTGCACTCCCGTGCGTGCATGGGCGTGCACTCCTGTGATTGCGTGCGGGCGTGCGTGTACGTGCGTGCGTGCGTGTGTATGTGCGTGCGTGCTTGTGTGCGTGCGTGCGTGCGTGCATGTACGTGCGTGCGTGTACGTGCATGCGTGCGTGCGGGTGCGTGCGTGCGTGCTTGTGTGCGTGCGCGCGCGCGGGCATGCGTGCGTGCGTGCATGCGTGAGTGCATGCACCTTCGTGCGTGCGTGCGTGCACGTGCGTGCGTGCGTGCGTGCGTGCATGAGTGCGTGCATGCACCTTCGTGCGTGCGTGCGTGCGTGCGTGCGTGCGTGCATGCGTGCGTGCACGCATGGGTGCGTGCGAGCATGTGTGTGCGTGCGTGCGCGCGTGCGTGCGTGCGTGCGCGTGTGTGCATGTGTGCCTGAGCCTAAGCCTATGGCAAAGCCTGAGCCACATCAAAGAATATTATTTCGGTGTGCACCTCTGCCTTTGTCTCCTCCAAAGTGGGTCTGCCCCGCTCAATCGCGATAAATTTGCAAATTTGTAAAAAAAAATCGACCTTGCCCATGACCATCTCGGGGTCGCGAGGATTCGATCGAGCCATCGCACGTGCACGTACGTCAAGCGGTTCGCGAGTTTACTCGAAACAAACATACAAACAAACCCGTGCGCGCGGCGCATTTGTAAGTAGAAACCTAGATTAGAATTAGAATTAGAATTAACCTTAGAATAACCTCTTGGATTAAAATTAAAGCTTCACAAACACGCACGTTATACGTTTTTGATCGTTTTGTTTGTCTGTCTGTTAGTTTGCTAGTTGTCTGAGTTATTGTTGTAAAACTTGTTTCGTCAGAGGCATGTGTTTCATCAAAGACGGGAAAGTTGCTACTGATTTGCATGTTACAAAACACTCAAGGATATTTAAATCTGTGGTTTCATTTTTATTCATCTAACGTACCGTACCTTCTTAAATGAATTCCAAAACTTTCGAATTCGCTTTTTTGAATTCTGGTATGGTCATTGTGCATTTCGAAAGTTGCATTGTTGGTGACGTAGTGACGTAAGGTTGGTGCTAATCATCAAATCGTTGAGCCTTGGGTGGGGTAGCTTCGTAGTAGCTTGTCGATTCGACTGCTAGAAGTGGGGTAGAAGAATGTCGGCGGACGGTGCGGCGGCGGCGGCGGCGGCGCCGAAGTCGGTGGAGCCGGAGGAGGAGTCGTCGGGCAGCGCGGGCTACCAGCCGCCGGCGAGCAAGTCGGTCGAAGAGATCCTCCGCCAGGACGCCGAGGACGAAAGTCTGCGTCGCTACAAGGAGACGCTGCTTGGAGGAGCGGCTGCCGGCGTTGTCGTCGGTGCGCCTCAGTTGTCGTCACAGACGAACTTACGCACAGACGGTCAAACAGCGTTGCAGATGAAACCAACCCCAAAAACGTCATCGTGCGCTCACTGACGCTCCTCGTCGAAGGAAGGCCCGAGTTCACGCTCGACTTAACCGGTGAGCGGTCCGTTTTGCGATTCCGATGTCAGTGGAAGTGTGATGATGGTGTCAAGAGGGGGGGGGGCGGGTGGAGGTCTGACTCCTGCTCCTGTTGCTATACCACCCCGATCCCAAACGCAAACGAACACAACCCGAAACGAAGAGTCATCTGCTGAAATGGCAGGCGCGAAAATCGTCATTTCTGCTTTTGAATACAGATTTCTCGATATACAGTGTGTGCCCGTCGCATGCAGCAAGATGTGACGACGCTGCGCGCGTTGCCGCCTTTCTCCTGCCTGCTGCGAGTGCTTTTGACGTGTGCGAATCGCTGTGTTACACACCGACGGTGTTGTGTGTTGCGCCCTTGCCGTCGTTCACGCCACGTAGCGCGACAACGCCCTGCTGGAGTTGTTTGTGTGTCGACCGCGGATTGGTCCGTCCTTTGACGACGAGGACGCACGTGTCCCTACACAGGGCGCCGACGAATTAGAACTGCGCACGAGGAGCAGGCGACGACGACGACCTCCGTTTGCCGTCTTCATCGTCTTCGTCTTCCCATCGGCCGTTTGTCGCGAGTAGCGTCAGTCAAGGACGATTCCGTTCGCGCAGACAGAGGTCGCCGACGAGGACGACCGCACAAACCAGTCCTCTCTCTCTCCCTCTCCCTCTCCCTCTAGACTTCGTCGCGCGCGCTCTGCCGTCGTCTCTCGGATTGTTTTCGTGACTCTCTCCGCGACCTTCGCGACGCGACCATCACTGACTCACCCGCCATCGCCTTATCTTTGAGCCGTCGGCAACGTTGCGACCCATCGCGGTCTCGGTGCCCTAATTAAAGACCCTGGGGGATTGGGGTGGGAATGGGATGAGGGCTGACGACTGTTTACGCCCGTCCGCCCTGAGGGTTCCCTAATCAGGGAGTGAGATCTTAACGGGTGCGGGCGTGGGCACGCTTGGCCTTGCAGGGGACGTTGCTTCGGCAGCGTCGAAGACGATCGTCATCAAGGAGGGCTGCAAGTACCGTCTGAAGATCGGCTTCCACGTCCAGCGCGAGATCGTGGCCGGCCTCAAGTACGTGCAGAAGGCCTCCCGCGGCGGCATACCCGGTACCTTCATTCCCTGCGGCGTTGTCATGCGGCTACGCGTACAGGCGCAGTGTTTGCAGTGGAGAAGGTGCAGTACATGGTCGGCTCGTACCCGCCCAACGCGACCATGCACTCGTTCACGACTCCAGAAGACGAGGCCCCCAGCGGTGAGCCCACCTCTCCCTCCCCACCCCGCTCGCACCCGATGCTATCTCTCTCTCTCTCTCTCTCTCTCCACGGTAAATGGCCGTCCCAGTTGACACTGCCACCTCGACCCAATGCCACCGTTTATGGCCCCCCGTCTTGGATGAGCGATGGAGCGCGCGCGTGCGCGCGAGGCCGCCTCATTAGCGCGTCAGCTAGTCAGTCAGTGACCATGACCTTGGAGGAAGGAGGTGCCGTATCCGTTCAGGCATGCTCCACCGCGGCACCTACAAAGTGAAGTCGTCCTTCACCGACGACGATAAGCACGACTGGCTCAGCTGGGACTGGAAGCTGGACATCAAAAAGGACTGGGAATAGGAGGCACCGCCCTGGGGACCACGACCACGCCCCCGCCCTCGCCTCCCTACCCAGCCCCCGACCCCGCCCACTCAATCCCCTTGCGCCTGCCGCCTTTCACGTCGACCTGACCCTCGGTCGCTCACTCGTTCATCAGTTCCGTCTTTTCTTCTTTTTTTTTGCGCCAAAGTTACTCTAGCAAGTGGGAGTCCATATAGGTGGTTGTGCCCGGCTCAGTGGCGCTCGTAAGCGCTCTTCCGTCATCGCGCGCGTGTGCGTGCGTCGTTCGCGAGCGCTTTTGCAAGCTTGTACCGCATGCAATATGGGTCAAAAAATGCGCCCCCGGTCGGAGTCGTAGTCATACTCTGGTGCGTGCTCTGCTCGCCGTGTGGTGGAGTGTCTCGTAAGGCGTTCGCTTCCCTTGGCGCGTGCGAGTAAAAGCGGCGCTTGCGCCCTCCTCACCGAGATGCGCACAGGCGCGCACATACAAGCCGAACGAGAACTTTAGCAGCGGGCGGCGTAGCGTGTGCAGTCTTAGTCTTCTTGTGGTCTGCCGAAAGCGAAAATGTCGACCGCGACCTTGCTGCTGCTGGCTGGGGCGTCCGCTCTCTTGCTGGGTTCACAGGCGGCCGAAGACGACGTCGTCGTGCTCACAAAGGACAACTTCCTGCAGTACGTGGACGAGAACCGCTTCATGATGGTCGAATTCTGTGAGTTCGCTACTTCCTTTACAAGTACCGTATGCCATCCAGAGTCTTAGATTTACACACGCACTAGAGGGATGCGTAGACGAATGAATGATCAATGCGCGCAGTACTGCACTTCCATACAATCGCCAACCAAACAGGTCGATACGATCGAATGCAAGCGACTCTTACCGTAAAACCTGTGACAAGCGCCCCCTCATGATTAGCGCCCTACCGGCATACAGTTGAGCATCCCTACCGTCCTTGTGCCGTCGGAAGTTCGACATGTATAATATGCGCTGAATTTCGCAGACGCGCCGTGGTGCGGCCACTGCAAGGCTCTGGCGCCCGAGTACGCGCGCGCGGCGAAGCTGTTCAAGGAGGAGGACTCCGAGGTGGTGCTGGCGAAGGTCGACTGCACGGCGCAGGAGGAACTCTGCCAGCAGCACGCCGTCCGCGGCTACCCCACGCTCTACTTCTTCAAGGAGGGCCTCAAGATCACCTACAATGGTCGGCGCGCGCGCTGCCGACACCGACCATCTCTCTAACCCCATCCGTGTCTCGTCAAAGGTGGCCGTGAGACGAACAGGATCATGGAGTGGATCAAGAAGAAGACGGAGCCCGCGGCCATGGAGCTCTTCACCGCAGAGGACGTGGAGAAGCTCAAGGGCAGCGCCGACGCCGTCCTGATTGGCTGCTTCGAGGTTCGAGGCGCTGCGGTCGATGCACAGTAGCTACAGGATTTCATCGTCACTGCCTCTAGGATCCGTTCGGCGAGCGCGCCAAGGCGTTCATGGACGTGGCCAACTCGATGGAGGGCGACAGCGTCAAGTTCGGCATCGCCAACGCCGATCCCGGAGTCATGGCCGCGCTGGAGCTGACCTCCGACGGCGTTCTTCTCTTCAAGACCGTGAGTCGCCTCCCATGTTCATCACTATCAGGGCCGAGGTCAAGCCGACCGCCTACCGTCTCCGCTTCAGTACGACAACCCTCGTCAACAGTACGACGGCATGTGCGAGTCGAACGAGCAGATGCTCAAGTGGATCAAGCTGCACACGATGCCTCTCGTCACCGAGTTCAAGCAGAGCGTGAGTGCGCACCGCTTTCCATCCGCTGGTCGACAAGAGTCGCTGCGTTTTTTCTCTTTCTAGAAGGCGAAGGAGATCTTCAGCGGCGACATCAAGCACGTGGCCGTGCTGTTCGCCGACAAGAAGGCGGCCGACTTCGAGGCGCTCTACGAGCAGTTCCGCGCGGCCGCCCAGGAGCTGCAGGGCCGCGTCGTCTTCGTGCACATGAACGTCGCCGACAAGACGAACGCGCGCGCCGCCCAGTTCCTCGGCACCAAGGCCGAGGAGGCGCCCTGCTTCCGCGTCTACCGCCTCTCCACCTACCCGCTCAAGTACGTCCCAGAGAACGACAGCGTCGACAAGGACAACATCCTTACCTACATCAAGGACTACATGGATAACAAGTTCCAGGTACGCGCGCCCTTCGCTCGTAAAAAATCGCGCGCTACGTTTGTCGCGCTTCAGCCGACGCTGAAGAGCGCCGAGCTGCCCGCCGACTGGGACAAGACGCCGGTGAAGACGATCGTCACCACCAACTTTAACAACGTGATCCGCGATCAGGACAAGGCCGTCTTCGTCATGTTCTGTGAGTCGGCTGACGGTTGAGGAGAGCAGCGTCTGAGAGTGAAGGGTAACCACCTTGCAGACGCACCGTGGTGCGCCAACAGCAAGAAGTTCATGCCCGTCTGGGAGGAGCTGGCCGAGAAGTACAAGGACCAGTCCGACCTCTGGATCGCCAAGTTCGACAGCACGGCCAACGAGCTGCACACCCTGAAGATCAAGACCTACCCCGCGCTCAAGCTCTTCCCCCTTGGACCGCTAGACGTGCGTCTGCGCGCTGCCCTCCTCTCCACCCCAGAACCGTCAGCTTTCTGTTTTTTTCCAGATCATCGAGTACAGCGGTGAGCTGACGCTAGAGGCCGTCGACAACTTCCTCCAGAAGAACGTGAGTGCCCGTGTCTCACTTTTCGTTCGTAAACGATAGCGAATGCGGCGCGTCCTTCAGATGAAGGGCAAGGCCAAGAAAGAGGAGCTGTGAGGCATCGTCAAAAGAAACGCGCGCGCAGAAATGCCAGCTACCGTAGTCGAGTAGTAGTGGCCGGTTCCGCGCCACATTCCGTCCGTCTTCACTTGTTTTCGTCGTGCCGCCGCATCGCCAGAGTGCCAGAGCAGCTGTGTTCCTGTGCCTTTACAGTGTCCAAGCATACCGTACCCTCCATGCTCTTGAAAAACCTGCGTAGCGTATTCGCACACGATTCTCTCGGATCTAAGGGCATCTAGACCTTCGTTGTTGCGTTTTGTTGTTCATGCGTCGAGCCTGCAGATTGCCAGAGCATAATCGAGTATTTATGGACGGTCACCAGTGAAGCGTGCGTTGTTCTGATGTCGACTTGCCCATGCCACTGTCGTGTGTGCGCCGCGGTCAACGGCCGGCTTGCCTTGTGCGAAAAGAACCGTTGAGCAAGCAGTTGACGTCGGTCACTGCAAGAAACATTTTGCACAGCCCTGGCGTACGTGTTCTGGCAGGACATGGAAAGGAAAGCCCCTTCCAGGCGCCGAATCCTGCACGCGAGCGAGGCTAGCCTGCGATGCACACGGTCGCGTCTCTAAGAGTCGAATGGCGCCCGGTTTTGCGGAGACTGTTGAAAACAAGGGGATTCGGCAATAACCACTACGCGTCACAGGTGCGCTGACTCAACAAAGGCGAAACGACCAATACGGCCCAGAGGGAAAAAGAAAATGCCGACAATAGTTCGACGTGGGAACGAGATTCGAATTTTCCTATACGTGTATGGATACAGTAGTTACAAAGTACACATTATGTATGTATAGTAGAGAGTTTCAGAAGTGTTATGGGTACAATGTGTGAACCGTAGGCGGCAGCTATGAACTCCAAATGTAGGACATGAAATACGCCTCCTCACTTGCTGCTTCGAATACCCAGCGTCGTTCAGTACCCTTGGTTTCGGACGGAAGGGTATCAGATGCCGCGGCGCTGTTTGTGGGCTCCGTCGGCAAGGAACGGACGACGCGTCCGAGGGACGCTGCGGCTTTGTGTGCGCACTGTGGTGTTGGCGCTCGCAGTTCTGTCGGCGTGCCAACGCCGGGCCGCAGCAGCAGGGCGGCGCGCCGTCGGCGGGCCGGCTCAGAGTCGCGCTTTGCGAGGCGACGCGGTGCCGCCTCCATTTTGCTTGGAGACCTCACGTTTTGTGTCTGCGCCTCTCAGCCGTGCCCGCTCCCATGGCCCCTCGTGCGACGCGGCCGAGCAGCGGACAGTGGAAGACGCCGTCGTCGTCGTCGTCGCCGCGCCGCGCTACGGAAGGAACGCCGACGGCCGCCGTTGCCTTGCACCTCGCGAGCCCTGACGACGACGCCGCCAGCGACAACGACTGCTGACCGCGACGCGGCGCAAAGATCTATCTGTGTCGCCGGCTGATCATCCGCCGGCCAGAGAGGAAGAAACGCGTGCGTGCGCGACCTTGCCGTTTGCGTGGTGCGCGCGTCGCCGTTTTGCCCTTTTACTGGACGACCTTAACACCACCGACTGGCGCCGAGTCGCCGCCGCCGCCTCTCCTTCTCTCTCAGCGTCATCAGGCCCATTCCTTTTGCCGTTTGCAGCGCCGTCGTCGGCATCGAGCGCCGTGGGAGTGGCGCGCTGTTGACCGCGGAAGGCCGAGGAGTGAAGGCAGACGGACGCGAAGGATGGCCGGCTCGAGTTCGCCCTTGATCCTCAGCGTGACGACCGTCTTCGCCCTCGTCGGCATCGTCTTCGTGCTGGTGGCGGCGGCGACTCAGAACTGGGTCGCGTACAACGTGGAGCGCGAGAGACTCGACAAGGCGACGCGCGCCAACGAGACGCTCCGTCTGGCGCTGAGCGGCTTCCGCGTCGACCCCGTCTACTACGACCGCACCTACGGCCTTTTCCAAGTCTGCTTTCCCGACCAAGTGCCCAACGGTTCGTCCACAGCAGTGCGCGCCTAGCACGGCAGCTCACTCGTCTTGCTGCAGATAGCGGCAGCTTCACCACGCTTCTCGGCTCCACCTGCATTAGCAGGTCGAGAGATTTTCTTCCGTCCAAGGAACGATTCCAGGCGCTGTCCAACGACGCCACCACACGCATATGTCAGTTGCGCTGCCTGCGTTTTGAACTTTTTTCTGATGGTCTCTGTACTTTTGTGTATTTTCTCTCTGTAACATCTCCAGTGCGCCTCCTCTTCGATTTGTTCAGACGTGCTGTGGGCGCTTGTCGTGTTCTACGTGTTGGGACTGGCGTTTCTTCTCATCTGCCTCGTCGTCGGTATCGCCGGCTGCTGGAGGCGTTCCACGGGCCTCATCCTGACCGCCGGTCTCGTTCTGCTATTTGCGAGTGAGCAGCGCGCATCCTCGTGTCGTCAGAGAGGTCGCGTATCGTCCACGCCGCCTTCAGCGCTATTCCTGGCGGCGAGCATGGCGTGCTGGCACGTCGTTGACTACCTCGAACGCGAGGTGCTCACAGAAAAGGACTTCTTTCTGGGCTGGCACGAGGTAAGAATTGGTGGAACAAAAGAATTGGCTTCTGAGTTCTGAAAAATGGTTTGTCCCAATTCAGCTGGTAAGACGTCTAACCACGGTCAACTACGGATGGTCCTACTACGTTGCCTGGGTCGGAATCGCGTTCGTCCTCATCGCTTCCGTGCTGATGCTCGCTGCATACCGAGCGATGAAGGTCCGTGAATTGCACAATTGGGCGTACACTGTACAGAACAACATTGCCCAATGCTTTCCATAATCCGTTCCTTTCCTTTATCCCGTACTCTTCACATAAAGCTGTCATTCCGTACTCAGGCCGAGTCTTAGCTAGTACTTGACGGCAGTCGCCGATCGCACTGACGAGGTGACAGTGCCTCCGTGGAGATGGGCAGCTTTGAGCGGAGCGGCCGGCCGACTGCTGACAGCGCGTGCCCAAATGCCATTTATCCACTCAACCGTCCGACGCTCTCGTCGGCGCGTCGACTCGGCGTCGGCCGCCTGCCGCCCTCGTCGCGTCGTCGTCGTCGGCGCAACACGGCGGTAAAACATTCAGCGTAAACGCCCCGCCGGCCCAGTGGGCGTCGTCGACCATTCTTTCGGCGGTCAACTGGGAGCGTCGGCCCGAGGAATGTGTGTACACGGTGGATCGTCGTTCCTCGGCCCACCCACCCAGCACTCCCTCTCTCCCTCCATTCCCTTCTCCTCCCTCCCTCCCACTCTACCCCCCCCCCCCCTACCCGGTGGCCGGTGTTGACGTGCAGCGCTGCTGACGCATCACACTGCGGCGGACCTACTGACCGTTCCGCATGAACACGCGTACATACATGCTATTCGTACTTACACACGTGTACCTTGTACAAACATGTCAGTACATGCAGACGTCATTATTGTGGTGTGCTTTTCAGGCGGAGGAGTACGAGGAGTACGAGATGCAGACGGCGGCGGCGTACATGATGCCCAACTACTACGACAAAGGGACGATGGGCGGCACGCTGATGCCCTACCAGCCGGCCTACGGCACCTACGCCGCGCCCGCCTACCCCGCCTACTACGCCCAGTACAGCAATCCCGCCGCCGCCTACCCGCCCTACGCCATGTACAATCGGTAGATCCAGACGACGACTGTCTTACGCCACCGCTGGCCCTCTCATGTCCGACCCACCAATAACCTGCCAGGCCGCGATCGCCTTCCCTCCCACAGCAGTGTGCAGAGAGACGCCGTGTTCTACTAGAGCAAGCAGCCGCTCCCAGAGTCGAGCGGCTGCGAGCGTCGCGGGCCGCCTCACCGCGCGTCGTTTCTCTCGCTTTTCATTGTGCGTACCTGAGTCAGCAGCTCGGCGTTCTGTATGGATCTAGCGTTCTATCTATGCGTCGCGACTGTGCCGTTGTTACTGTGTTGTGCATCCATCCGAGCCCATCATTCGCCTACACGAATGGAAAATCGTGTAGTTGACATGTGAAGTGTTGTCGTTCGGAAATCCGACCGCGATGCCTTCTCCCGCAGCGTTCTTCAATCACCAACCATCGGATTCCAATTGTATTCGGACGGCTGGCGCATTTGTCAGTCGGCGGCCAGAGCGGCCTGTGAAAGGGGCTTTGAGTAAACATGGACAACGCTGCGGCTGCGGCTCATTGCCCATGCGTGAATTGAAGCTGATCGCAATGCGGACGACGCGACGCAACAGCAGCGACTATCGTGAGCGTAGAACCCAAGCCGGCAGGCATCGGCACAGACCTGTTGAGAGCCGCCGCTACACAGTGACAAAAAGAAACTGGCTTACTGACTGATGAAAAACTGGCGAAGTTGCAACTGCGAAGCAAGCGCTTATTGCCACCCGCTCCGTTTGCCAAATGCCATCTTCAACGTTACATGCATTCTCATTCTGGGAGAAGTCGAAACATGGCGACACTTCAGTCATTAAGGTGAGTCTGAATGCCGATTTTTTGTCTGTCCGATTACTGGTTACTGGATAAAATGAGCCGATTACTGGATAAAATTGGCGACACCGCCCGACACTTGTAGCCGAGCCATAGTAGCGAGCGGGTGGGGCGTTGGAATGCGACTAGCCTGGAACCGGTCCTCGGCGCCGATCGCCACTATGGGTGGAACTGAAGTCATCGGAAAAGTATCAGAAGTAGAGAGCCAGCTGGATGCGCGTTGAGCTCGAAGGCCAGCCCCCGGCACAACTCGGCGTCGACGCCCGCCCGCGTCGACGGAGGCCACCTCGAGGCGGTGCCTAGCTCCTCGTCGACGGGAAAAACTAAGACGTTGCAATGTTTGCCTTCGGCGAGAGCCGGCCCTCACCTGCGGCGGTTGGCTTACTAAGGCGAGTCACTTGACTGCTTCGACGTCCCCTTGCCCCTTGCGCCCGCCATCGGCCGCCTCTCTCTCTCTCTCACTCTCTCTCTCGCGCGCGCGCGCCGCGCGCCGCCGACGGCCAGAGCAGGCCGCCCTCGCGGACGACGACGAGCGCTTTTCGACTTTCGGCTAACGCCCATCCTCCGACCGTCCCCGTTCCTCCACTCCCAGCCCGCGACCTGTCGAAGCGGCCGCACTGTCAGCGCGGGCACCTAGGCGCGCGCGGCCCGCTACGTGCCTTCCCAACGTGCACCTCCGCCTCCAGCCGGCTTTACCTCGGACGAGTCGCAATCGGTACTCGCTCGCTGCAGTGCGGCGTGTGCATTGCATTCCCAGAGAGCGTCATCAAGCCGACACGACACCCACTCGCCAGCTGGCTGACTCCATCCCTTCGTCAGTGCTGCAGCCGAACAATAACTGCCCTGTCCTGTTAGAGTACACACCGCAGAGGGAAGACCCTACTGGCGAGTAGAATTTAGTCATGGTGAGTGGCCAAAAAAGTTTAAAGCGTTCAGCCAGTAGGAAAAAGATATCATCCAGAATTTCAGGCGTACGAGGGCTATACGAGAACGTTTCTACCGGCGCCAAAAATTGTCCAGGATTTGCGGAGGTTTATTGCGGTGAACGAGAACTACGCACTCGACCCGGCGTTCCACGGTGCTGCCATCTCGGACCTTGGCTACGTGCTGATCCGACTCAAGGAGCAGCTCACGACTAGCCCACGGTCGGTCGGCCGATGCAGTTGGGCTGAGCGGGAATTGCAGCGTCCGTAGTGCAGAACGTTCGCGATGGAGCTTCGTCGACTCGCCGTCGTGGAAGTACTTCTGCGCGTACTTCTGAATCTGCACCGCATCCTCAGCGAGATCGGCCGCAGGAGCAGCGCTGGAATACTCGCTGAGAGCAACGGGCCCAACAGTCGCAAGCGCAAGGCCGCGGTTCGTGCAGTGGATCGCCTGGACCAGGAGTGAAATTTTTTGATTCAGATTGCCGAAGCGGACTGCTTGGACTCAATCAAAATGATGATGGAAAAGACGGTACTCCGCGCTTCTATTTTTGGCGAATTATTGCACGGTAGAGACGCTATCGAGTTCAGGGCGCCGATCGGCTCTTCTTCGACTACCCCAGCAATGTCGACATCGTCATCGCTTCTCTAGCCAGTCCCCAGCTCGATTCCAAATGCTACGCCATTGAGGTGGCCTTTGGCATTCTGAAATGTGAAGATTGAGCTATTGCGCCCTGCTTGCAGATCCTACTGGAATTGCTGGAGCAGCAGGGTGGAGGCTTTCAACTGCTCATGCGCTGCCTCAGCTTCATTGCTGGTCGGAACCGCGACGAGAGTCGTCTCGCAATTCTCACGAGTCAGTTCAGACACGGACTTCACACGAAGAAGCTGCATGTACAGGTCAGTGAGTCTCATCCTCCCACTGTCCACTGACGCCACGCATTCAGGTGCTTGCCTTGAAACTGCTCAATTCACTGCTCGACAAAGCGCCGTCAGCCAACTGGAGAACTCTCATACAGATTGAAGCAGAATTATCAGGATTCTCGATCGACGCGATGGAAACCGTAAGTTCAATCGAACGCTACATCCAAGAACTAGCGACATGTACGCAGACTGTTGCCTCAGCAATCGACACTGATTGGAACTTGAATTCCACAAAATAATTGGCGCCGAATTCAGCTTCAATACGAGCGCCAAACCTACGAAGGATCAGCCCAGCTACTGAACGAGATTCAAATTTGGAAGGAGGGACTTCGCACGCGAGCCATGCCGTCAATGCGACCTGCCGTCGGCTTGAATGGCTCCGCCACAATGGCAGGGCAAAGGCACATCGACATGTCTCCGGCGACCGACGACGAAGACACCATTCGCTCCGACCGCTCTCGCCGCATTTTCAACGGTTACAACAGCGGCAGCCGACCCCGATACGTAAGTTGGACGCAGCAGCAAGTTCGATGTCCCGTGCACGACTGGCTTCTAGCGCGAATCACCAGTCGTCAAGAACGCGATTCGCAAGCAGAGGGCGCCGCCTCAGTCGACGAACGACCCCTCGTACCCTCTAACGTCGACGCCAATACGCCAAGGGCCGTCGACGCCTAGAGGCGGCGATGCCGACCAGTCGGGCATGCGGAGGGCGAAGAGCGAGCAGACGGTCTTCGTGAGACACGTGTCGACGGACGACGACGACTTCGAGCAGCGCAACGAACGCTTCGGGGCGAGACCGCGACGAGGGCTGGCTCGGCGAAGGTCGCCGGCCGAGGAAGAGCTCTACGGTCCGTTGACGCCGCGCAGCCAGAGAGGAGCACGCCCTCCGACCCGCGACAATCAAGGGCGTCTCAATCGGCGAATGTCTCGCAGCGTGCACGAGCTCCAACACACTGGAGGACACCGCACGTCGACTCCGACGCCAAGATCGGCCGCGGCTTCGCCAACGCCCTCCGCTCGCGAGTCCTCTCTTCGACCACCTCGGCCAGAGCAGCAAGCGCGCCCCTTGAAACCAGCCATAAAGATGCAGGGATTCAGCTACTTGTTCCCGCAGGCGCCCGTCACTGACGCCATCCCGGTGTCGGCACAGCGCTCGACTGGCTCGGCTGACGGCGCTCGTCGCCAGGCCAAGCCGAGAAGTCGAATCGGGAAGACCGTTTCTGTTGGCGACGATCGGCCGGAATCGCCACGGTCATTGGCACCGGCGGAGACCCACTACGTTCCAATACACGTCCAGGCGACGGACCCGGGGCGACGACAAGCCAGTAGTAGGTCCACCTTTTGCACTCACCGGCCAAGGTATTCATTTGCTTGCTTGGCGACTCAGGACGCGACGCTGACGCGAGCAGTTGGACGGATCACCAGTCCTACTACTCGACGACGACATCGACCACGGACAAGAGCCGCTCCAGTCCGTCGCCGGGCGGAGTCGCCGGCCGGATCGGCCGAGCGGCGGCGCCGCAGCGCGCCGCACCGCCTCCGGGACAGACGAGCCGATACGCGCCGAGCGCGCAGTCGTCGTCCGTCTACGGCGAGGAAGTTCGGGACGCGCTCAGCCGCTTCGACTACCTGAACGACTACGAGACGAGTAGCCGCATGAGTGCACTAGCAGCCGCCTCCGGAAATCGACAATTCGTCAATCGCTTCTGAAGGAATTTCAAGTGTACTCAATCCAGTATGGCGTGCCACAATCATGAAGTGTGTATTCTGTGCCGATGCTTGCACCCCGATTCTCCATTGAGTCACCACCATCGCGCACGTGTCAGCCATATACGACAAGAGTTTATCTGTCATTTTCCACAGGCTCAAATGCAAAAAAAATACTTAGCCTTAAATACTACCAGCCATGTGGGTTCATTTCAAAGTTGCTCTTTGGAAATCTTGGTTTTCAAGGGAAAGTGTGTTTTTAGTATGATGTCGGTTGCCTGTTCCGCCATAGCGGTATAATAGCACCTACTGTACATGTTGAGAGCCATTCAGTTCTTCCGAGCGTATTCTAAATTCTGAGATGTAAAAGTTGTTCTTCGGTGTGTTCCCTTGGTGAGGAGCACGATGTCAATACACACGCGCAAATAGATAGAATATAATTAGAGTAATTCGGTAGCGTACCCTATACAGCATGCTTTGAAAACGAATTGGTTTGTGGAGTTAACCTTACAACTAACAATTTAAAACTTGTAGTTGCAACTTGTTTTTTTTTATCGAGGGTTAACTTAAGTAATTCAACTTAAATTAACCAAGTCCGTGATCGCGTCACAGTCGGGGTTCGGCTCCGATGGCTGTAAATCGTGTTCGAGTGGATCGGGTCGTGACCGGCGACGATTAGCCGAACGAGTGGGGCGTATATGTTGCGCTTGGCAACAAAAGGCGGCGTGTGCACTCCAAACAAGCGTTGCACAATGCGCTAATGTAATTGGGAGTCTAATACAACGACGGACATCGCCAAGGCGACGACGCGGCAGTCAGCGGCGTGCTGGGGCGGGTGGTTGAATTAGTGGGCCACAGTTGGTGCGAGTAGTGAGCGGCGGGCGGGCATGTACAGCACGGGCACGTCCGCGGGCGGCGTCGGCCTGTACGGCGAGACGCGGCGCAAGACGCGTCTGTCGGCGGCCGCCAAGCAGCACTACCCGGCGCCCAAGCACTCCCACGACAGCTGGTGGACCGGCCTCTACGAGGGCGTCTACTGGCTCTTCAGAAAGGTGCAGTATCTGCTCTGCTATAAACTTGAAGGTATGATGACTCACGGCCGCACAGCTACTCAGTTAATTAGCTGCCTAATTAATGCGTCTCAAAGATGTCGACATCGACGACTATGCTGACGAAGTCAAGCCCTACATTCACAAGGACGCGCGTCTCACCCTGACTAGGCTCTGTCAAACAACGCGTCTGACGGACGCGCAAGTCAAGTTCTTCGTGCGCACCTTGATTGACCAATAGAAAATTTGTAAAAGCCGGTCGAAAATTTATAGTCGATAGGTTCACAGATTGTTCACTATCGTCACAAATTGGGGGGACTTATCATCGGCACATTGCAGTATTCGGCAACCGTCTCAGTGAGTGCGTGCGTTCGTGTGTGGGTGCTGGTGCTTTTGCAGAACCAGTTGTGTCTCAGGTTTTGAAAGGATCGGGCATTGGCTCGAGTCGCTTCCCCCCATCTGGACGCCGCTCTAAGTGCCGAAGCTGCGTCGCCTCCCCGTCGTCACCATCAGCAACCATCCGTGAGTGCGTATGTGCATGTCTGTGTGTTGGTGCAGGCGCATTTGCAAGTGTTGTTCTTGCTTTCACTAGCGGATCCAGAAGGCGGTGGGGGGATGGCCCCTTCCAGGCAGGTAGGCTAGGGAGGGGGAGAGGAAGGACGAGCACAGGGGCAAAGTGGCCATTCGTTTTCCATGGATTAAGGCACACAAAAGCGTTTCGCCTGTAGTGCTGTGGTTGGATTGCACTATTGTGTGTTGTTGAGCAAAGCAAATGCCGATATCAGGGCTTTGGATAGACTTGCGATGAAAGAACTCCCCCCTTATGTCAGATTATCCTGGATCCGCTAGTGACTTCGAAGTTGGATTGCTGTTGCAGGTTTCAGCGTTGGCTCCAGTCTGTTCCCCCATCTGGACGCCGCTCTAAGTGCCGATTTGCGACCCATCCCAAGTCCTCGCCATCGGCAACCATCTGTGTGTGCGTATGTGCGTGTCTGTGTGTCAGTGCTGGTGCCTTTGCTCTTCTGTACGCAGTGCCATATTCCTGTTGCAGGCTTCAAAGCGCCCTGCTCCCAAGCCATCAAGAGCCTACTCATCGATGGCCCACACCAGGTTGTTCGCCTTGTTGTGCTTGTTTGTGCTGGTGTGGATCGGCCCCATCCATTGTTGCAGCGTTGTCGGAGTCGGCAGCTCTCCCCGGGTCGCCACCAGCGTGTCAGCCGTTTCAGCCACACCAGAGGCGTCCTGACAATCAGTGATTTCAGCTGTGTTGTTGTGGTACAACATGCATTGTGAGTGGTGCGCATTCAAGAGAACCTGGTGTTCTGTAGTGGTTGGTTGAAAGAATGCACCCAGGCTGGGGTGGGGAGGGCAAGGTGGGCACCCGCCCTGTGTGGGGTCAGAGGAAGCTACCCACCCCTTGCAGGAAAGTTTGGGACCCGTGCTGGGGGAGTGGAGGTCTGCCCCCATCCCCCCTCCAATGGGTGACTTGGGCGACAAAGTGCAGGGCGGCAGGCCAGAGGCTGCCCGCCCTGCAGTGGGCGCCTCTGTCATCAGCCAAGGCTTATGCTAACAAGCTATGACTGTAGTTGAAATCGTAGTGATATCGTGGTGTGCAAGCGCGTCGCTGGTGTGTGTTAGGTGTGTGAGGTCTTGAGTCTTATGCTGTTCTAACAAGCTAACACTGTTGGTGTAGTTGAAATGGGTGTGTGTGTGTGCGTGCGTGCGTGCGAGTGTGTGTGAGGTCTTGAGTCTTATGCTGTCCTAACTTGCTACTGCTGTTGGTGCGGTTGAAGTCGCAGTGATATTGTGTGTGTGTGTGTGTGTGTGTGTGGGTGGGTGGGGTGTGGGTGTTCAGCCTTATGCTATCCCAACAAACTAACGACTGTAGTTGAAGTCGTAGTGATGTGTGTGTGTGTGTGTGTGTGTGTGTGTGTGTGTGTGGTGTGTGAATGTGGGGTGTTGAAACAAGTTACAGTTGAAGTCATAGTGATATCAAGGTGTGGGCTGTTGAGTCTTATCCTAACAAGCTACCACTGTTGTAGTTGGAGTCATAGTGATATCAAGGTGTGGGTGTGGGTGTGTGTGTGCGTGTGTATGTGTGGGTGTTCAGCCTTATGCTATCCCAACAAGCTAACGACTGTAGTTGAAGTCGTAGTGATTGTGGTGTGTGTGTGTGTGTGTGTCTCTGTCTGTGTGTGTGTACATGCTGACCATATGGTGCGTGTGCATGTGCATTCACTCCCTCTCTCTCTGCTATGCATATGTATGTGTGCGTGTGTGCGTGCATGCAGGCTGGAGTCGGAATGAGCACTACCTTGTCTGCAGGTGCGTGTCTAGCTGCGTCGACAATGTCGTTAGCAGCTCCTAAGAGTCTTCAGCTGCCCAGTGCATCGCAGGCGTTGCTGAGGGCGTCATCAGCCTGTAGCTCATCATGGCGTCTTAGCTGTCGTTCTTGTACAACATCGTCAGGCACCATCCAAAGCAGGTGCGCTCATGTCAGTGCCATTCATGTCAGCGCATCAGAGGGGGCGTTTCTGACAGGTGGCGCCTCTATGGACACCGTTCTAGGTGCCATGAGTTGCTGTGTCGCGTCGCCCAGCTCCACGTCTCCCACCCCCCATCATGGCCAAACAGGTACCTGTAAGTTGGCGCCTGCAGGATTTGTCATGCACAACTCGCTGCGTCTTTTAGAGGATGGGTCAGCAGGAATGGGGTGCGGGCCTCCTCTCACTGGCCTCTAATTGGCATTGTCAACTCACCAAGCTGACAGGTGCGTGCATGCGTGAGTGCACATGTATTGGTTGTTGTACAGTGATTGTGTGCGCATTCGTGCGTTGGTGTCAAGCTCTGCACTTGTGTCTCGTCTGTGTCACCACTCATGCGTGAGTGTCAGTCTTTGCACTTGTGTCTCATCATTGCGTGCATGTGCATGCATACAGTATCTTAAAGCACAGAGCGATAGTGTTCAGCTCGACTAGTGAACCTGCTTGCTGCCATCACGACGCTGCACCGTTGCCAATCCCATCATTAGTGTCGGCATCTCTGTGAGTCTATGTGTGTGTGTGCGTTGTTGTATCGTACATACGTATGTGTGTGCGTGCACACATATTGGTTATTGTAGGGTGTGTGCGTGCGTGACTTGCATGCATGACTTTCATGCATGAGTGCTCAGCAGAGCCATTGATGTTGCAGGAAGCGCATCATCGCCACGCAACCCCAGCCAACTCGTCAAGAGCCTACTCGTCGACGACCCACACCATCCACAGGTTGTTCCTCTGTTGTGCTTGCTGCACTGGTGTGGGCCGACCCCATCCATACACCATCATTGCAGTGTCGTCGGAGTCAGCAGCTCTTGCATGTCACTGTGTCATCTGCAGGTTGCTGTTTTATCCACTCCAGCGCCACCCCCTGATGATCAGAGACAGCTGTGATTTCGGGCGCCTTTTTCTGATGCCCATTGTGATGGTGGGTGGGGTTGTGCATGATGAACTGTGCAGTGTTGGGTGCTATACTGTCTCTGACAATGGTTTGGCTGTGTCATCCAATCAAATAAACTGAGCAACATTTGCAACTGTTGGTTGAGAGTGCGTGCTGCCCTGTGAGGAAATGTGGGGACCTGTGGAAATCTGGGGTGCGCCCTTGTGCTGAGGGAGTGGCGGCCTGCCCCTGCCCTGGGGAGGTGAGGTGTTGCCCTCCTCCAAGGTTGGCCTAACACTGTGGTGTAGTTGAAATGACGTGTGTGTGTGTGTGTGTGTGTGTGTGTGTGTGTGTGTGTGTGTGTGTGTGTGTGTGTGAGAGGTGTTGTGTCTCTTTAGGGTGTTGAGTGTACTATCCTGACCAGCTGCTACCGTTGGTGTTGGTGAAAACCATGTTGCATTATTGTGCACGATGCATATGCATGCCTGCTAGGGTTGTTGTAGGGTGAGTGTGGGGTATTGTTGAGTCTGCTATCCTAACAACCTACAACTGTTGGTGTTGTTGAACTCCAGGCGGCATTATGGTGCATAGATGTGCATGCAAGTCTGCTAGTGCTTGTATGGGTTGTTGTAGGGTGCTTGTGTGTATACAGTAGCCTCTTTGTATGGTGCCAATGCGAGAGAATGAATATGTAGGTGTGTTGCTCTCAGTGTGTGTGTGTGTGTGTGCATGTGTGTGTGCGTGTGCAGTGGGAGTAACAAACTCTACCTCATCTGCAGGTGCATGTCTTGCTGCATCGCCAGTTGCTGTTGCTTGCTTGCTGCATCGCCAGTTGTCTCGCTGCATTCGCAGCTCCCAAGAGTCTTCAACAGTGCACAACTCTTTAACAACCAGTGCATTGCAGGCATCGTCAGCCTACAGCTCGTCACAGCATCTTACCTGTTGTTCTTGCTCATCATCAGGCAGCATACAATGCAGGTGCGCTCATGTAGGCGATGTTCACTGGGTCAGAGGTGGCGTTTCGGACTCTGCTCTGCTCACGATGCTGCTGCGTTGCGTCGCCTAGCTCGATGTCTCCCTCCACCCATCTTTTCTCTGACAGGTACGTGAGTGTTGGCACCAGTGCACCAGCGTCTGCAGGCTGCTGTTTCAGGCATTGTCGCGCCAGCGCCACCCCCAATGACCAGAGACACCTGTGATTTCAGACAATCGAGCATGTTGTTGTGGTGATATCGACAGTATAGGGTGTTGTGTGTGCATGTGTTGTGATCAAGGGTGGTGTCGTGCATGTTCCAGAGAACGTGGTGCTCAGTTCTGCATTGTGTGCATGGCATTTCAGTGCATGCATGCGTCCTGTTGGTTGAGAGTGCTTGTTCCACCCCATGGAGAAACCGGGCACCACTCTGTTGGTGGGTTGGAGAGGGCAAGATCTGGGGACCCTTCCCTGCAGGGAAGATTGGAGACTGCCCCCCTCCAATAGGCGCCTCTGTCTGTGGGCTCAAAGTGTGTGTGTATGTGTGTGTGTGTGTGTGTGTGTGTGTGTGTGTGTGTGTGTGTGTGTGTGTGTGTGTGTGTGTGTGTGTGTGTGTGTGTGTGTGTGTGTGTGTGTGTGTGTGTGTGTAGTGTTGTTGTTGGTATGAGTCTTATGCATTCCTAACCTGTTGAGGTTGTGGCTGTTGTTATGGAGAAACCCAAATGGCTGACACAGTGCATGTATGCATGCACATGTGCGTGTGTGCAGTGTATTGGTTGTTGCATGATTTCAACATGACAGAACGATCTGACAACTTTCTCCAACAGAGCCCAATCACAGTGCACATTAAGGCAAGTCAACCGAGGTTACATTGATGATCCTTTTTGGCTGAACTATGATGATTTGGTTGATGAGTCACTCTGCTGAGACACTAGGTTTTCTATTCAACAATCAAAGTGTTGAACACTCACTCACAAGGACAGTGCATTCACTATGCTGTCCACCTCAAAGAATGCAGGTAGGTATTGTCGCAGCACAGTTTCAATAGTCTCACTTGGCGCTATCAATACAGTACTTCCAACACATGTGTCTTCTTAGCAGCTCAAAGCATCCTTGGTTAATTGGCTGGGTGATGAAGTCTGCAATCATGCTCTCTATTGGATAGTATTCTAACTTCAATGCAGATGCACTCTCAAATCCACTGATACTGTATGTCCATGTATTTTACCCCAGAGAAGCCTGCCTCAGGTAGTTCGATTGCTCAATGTGTGCTGGTTCTCTTCATGCAACATCATCGCTTTTAGTGGCTTGCCCAACATTAACATCAACACTGCCATTTGCTTGCAACTAAACCGCTGGTGCCACAATTTCAACTTGCTGTCTGTATTGGCAACATGCACATACTCTCCCTGGTCAACATTCAGTCGTTCAATTCGATTCACCCGACTTCCAATGGTGGTCCAATCTGTCTGCTGTTTGGTGAGGTACCACGTGTCAGCACCACAACTACAATAGTGGCCACGTGGTTGCAATTCCTCTGCTCTGCTGGCAACGTGCCTGATGGAGTCGCTTCTTTGTTCAACTGTATCACTTCCTTTCTTCCTTCCATTTGCCTGCAGCTCCCTTTGTTGTCCTTCTAGCTACATTGCTTGCTCCACCTCTATCCATGTGAGATTTTGGCATCTTGCAGACAGTGCCTTTCTCAGTGGAAAGTATTTGGCGAAAAGATTTGCCAACATGGGAACACACACACACACACACACACACACACACACACACACACACACACACACACACACACACACACACACACACACACACACATACACACACACTTTGAGCCCACAGACAGAGGCGCCTATTGGAGGGGGGCAGTCTCCAATCTTCCCTGCAGGGAAGGGTCCCCAGATCTTGCCCTCTCCAACCCACCAACAGAGTGGTGCCCGGTTTCTCCATGGGGTGGAACAAGCACTCTCAACCAACAGGACGCATGCATGCACTGAAATGCCATGCACACAATGCAGAACTGAGCACCACGTTCTCTGGAACATGCACGACACCACCCTTGATCACAACACATGCACACACAACACCCTATACTGTCGATATCACCACAACAACATGCTCGATTGTCTGAAATCACAGGTGTGTCTGGTCATTTGGGGGTGGTGCTGGCGCGACAATGCCTGAAACAGCAGCCTGCAGACGCTGGTGCACTGGTGCCAACACTCACGTACCTGTCAGAGAAAAGATGGGTGGAGGGAGACATCGAGCTAGGCGACGCAACGCAGCAGCATCGTGAGCAGAGCAGAGTCCGAAACGCCACCTCTGACCCAGTGAACATCGCCTACATGAGCGCACCTGCATTGTATGCTGCCTGATGATGAGCAAGAACAACAGGTAAGATGCTGTGACGAGCTGTAGGCTGACGATGCCTGCAATGCACTGGTTGTTAAAGAGTTGTGCACTGTTGAAGACTCTTGGGAGCTGCAATGCAGGAGACAACGCGATGCAGCAAGCAGCAACAGCAACTGGCGATGCAGCAAGACATGCACCTGCAGATGAGGTAGAGTTTGTTACTCCCACTGCACACACACACACACACACACACACACACACACACACTGAGAGCAACACACCTACATATTCATTCTCTCGCATTGGCACCATACAAAGAGGCTACTGTATACACACAAGCACCCTACAACAACCCATACAAGCACTAGCAGACTTGCATGCACATCTATGCACCATAATGCCGCCTGGAGTTCAACAACACCAACAGTTGTAGGTTGTTAGGATAGCAGACTCAACAATACCCCACACTCACCCTACAACAACCCTAGCAGGCATGCATATGCATCGTGCACAATAATGCAACATGGTTTTCACCAACACCAACGGTAGCAGCTGGTCAGGATAGTACACTCAACACCCTAAAGAGACACAACACCTCTCACACACACACACACACACACACACACACACACACACGTCATTTCAACTACACCACAGTGTTAGGCCAACCTTGGAGGAGGGCAACACCTCACCTCCCCAGGGCAGGGGCAGGCCGCCACTCCCTCAGCACAAGGGCGCACCCCAGATTTCCACAGGTCCCCACATTTCCTCACAGGGCAGCACGCACTCTCAACCAACAGTTGCAAATGTTGCTCAGTTTATTTGATTGGATGACACAGCCAAACCATTGTCAGAGACAGTATAGCACCCAACACTGCACAGTTCATCATGCACAACCCCACCCACGATCACAATGGGTATCAGAAAAAGGCGCCCGAAATCACAGCTGTCTCTGATCATCAGGGGGTGGCGCTGGAGTGGATAAAACAGCAACCTGCAGATGACACAGTGACATGCAAGAGCTGCTGACTCCGACGACACTGCAATGATGGTGTATGGATGGGGTCGGCCCACACCAGTGCAGCAAGCACAACAGAGGAACAACCTGTGGATGGTGTGGGTCGTCGACGAGTAGGCTCTTGACGAGTTGGCTGGGGTTGCGTGGCGATGATGCGCTTCCTGCAACATCAATGGCTCTGCTGAGCACTCATGCATGAAAGTCATGCATGCAAGTCACGCACGCACACACCCTACAATAACCAATGTGTGCACGCACACACATACGTATGTACGATACAACAATGCACACACACACATAGACTCACAGAGATGCCGACACTAATGATGGGATTGGCAACGGTGCAGCGTCGTGATGGCAGCAAGCAGGTTCACTAGTCGAGCTGAACACTATCGCTCTGTGCTTTAAGATACTGTATGCATGCACATGTATGCGATGATGAGACACAAGTGCAAAGACTGACACTCACGCATGAGTGGTGACACAGACGAGACACAAGTGCAGAGCTTGACACCAACGCACGAATGCGCACACAATCACTGTACAACAACCAATACATGCACACTCACGCACGCACGCACCTGTCAACTTGGTGAGTTGACAATGCCAATTAGAGGCCAGTGAGAGGAGGCCCGCACCCCATTCCTGCTGACCCATCCTCTAAAAGACGCAGCGAGTTGTGCATGACAAATCCTGCAGGCGCCAACTTACAGGTACCTGTTTGGCCATGATGGGGGGTGGGAGACGTGGAGCTGGGCGACGCGACACAGCAACTCATGGCACCTAGAACGGTGTCCATAGAGGCGCCACCTGTCAGAAACGCCCCCTCTGATGCGCTGACATGAATGGCACTGACATGAGCGCACCTGCTTTGGATGGTGCCTGACGATGTTGTACAAGAACGACAGCTAAGACGCCATGATGAGCTACAGGCTGATGACGCCCTCAGCAACGCCTGCGATGCACTGGGCAGCTGAAGACTCTTAGGAGCTGCTAACGACATTGTCGACGCAGCTAGACACGCACCTGCAGACAAGGTAGTGCTCATTCCGACTCCAGCCTGCATGCACGCACACACGCACACATACATATGCATAGCAGAGAGAGAGGGAGTGAATGCACATGCACACGCACCATATGGTCAGCATGTACACACACACAGACAGAGACACACACACACACACACACACCACAATCACTACGACTTCAACTACAGTCGTTAGCTTGTTGGGATAGCATAAGGCTGAACACCCACACAGACACACGCACACACACACACACACCCAAACACCTTGATATCACTATGACGCCCACTACAACAGTGGTAGCTTGTTAGGATAAGACTCAACAGCCCACACCTTGATATCACTATGACTTCAACTGTAACTTGTTTCAACACCCCACATTCACACACCACACACACACATACACACACACACACACACACAATCACTACGACTTCAACTACAGTCGTTAGTTTGTTGGGATAGCATAAGGCTGAACACCCACACCCCACCCCACACACACACACACACACACACACACACACACACCACAATATCACTGCGACTTCAACCGCACCAACAGCAGTAGCAAGTTAGGACAGCATAAGACTCAAGACCTCACACACACTCGCACGCACGCACGCACACACACACACACACCATTTCAACTACACCAACAGTGTTAGCTTGTTAGAACAGCATAAGACTCAAGACCTCACACACCTAACACACACCAGCGACGCGCTTGCACACCACGATATCACTACGATTTCAACTACAGTCATAGCTTGTTAGCATAAGCCTTGGCTGATGACAGAGGCGCCCACTGCAGGGCGGGCAGCCTCTGGCCTGCCGCCCTGCACTTTGTCGCCCAAGTCACCCATTGGAGGGGGGATGGGGGCAGACCTCCACTCCCCCAGCACGGGTCCCAAACTTTCCTGCAAGGGGTGGGTAGCTTCCTCTGACCCCACACAGGGCGGGTGCCCACCTTGCCCTCCCCACCCCAGCCTGGGTGCATTCTTTCAACCAACCACTACAGAACACCAGGTTCTCTTGAATGCGCACCACTCACAATGCATGTTGTACCACAACAACACAGCTGAAATCACTGATTGTCAGGACGCCTCTGGTGTGGCTGAAACGGCTGACACGCTGGTGGCGACCCGGGGAGAGCTGCCGACTCCGACAACGCTGCAACAATGGATGGGGCCGATCCACACCAGCACAAACAAGCACAACAAGGCGAACAACCTGGTGTGGGCCATCGATGAGTAGGCTCTTGATGGCTTGGGAGCAGGGCGCTTTGAAGCCTGCAACAGGAATATGGCACTGCGTACAGAAGAGCAAAGGCACCAGCACTGACACACAGACACGCACATACGCACACACAGATGGTTGCCGATGGCGAGGACTTGGGATGGGTCGCAAATCGGCACTTAGAGCGGCGTCCAGATGGGGGAACAGACTGGAGCCAACGCTGAAACCTGCAACAGCAATCCAACTTCGAAGTCACTAGCGGATCCAGGATAATCTGACATAAGGGGGGAGTTCTTTCATCGCAAGTCTATCCAAAGCCCTGATATCGGCATTTGCTTTGCTCAACAACACACAATAGTGCAATCCAACCACAGCACTACAGGCGAAACGCTTTTGTGTGCCTTAATCCATGGAAAACGAATGGCCACTTTGCCCCTGTGCTCGTCCTTCCTCTCCCCCTCCCTAGCCTACCTGCCTGGAAGGGGCCATCCCCCCACCGCCTTCTGGATCCGCTAGTGAAAGCAAGAACAACACTTGCAAATGCGCCTGCACCAACACACAGACATGCACATACGCACTCACGGATGGTTGCTGATGGTGACGACGGGGAGGCGACGCAGCTTCGGCACTTAGAGCGGCGTCCAGATGGGGGGAAGCGACTCGAGCCAATGCCCGATCCTTTCAAAACCTGAGACACAACTGGTTCTGCAAAAGCACCAGCACCCACACACGAACGCACGCACTCACTGAGACGGTTGCCAACGACTGGCAGAAGAGTAATATTTTTAGTTAATAACTTTTTACTTGTGCTACACTGACTCCACTCCAGTGAGATCGCGTTGTATGCATTCTTGTATCATCAGCATTATAAAAAAATATTAACAAAACTTGGAATTCTTTTTATGTAGCTCTGCCGCCGACTATGACTAACAGCTCCATAGCATGTGCTATGCTGCTGTGCTATGAGTTATGAACAGTGCGCGTTTGTGCGTTCGCTTATGCTGGAGATTGGGTCCCAACGACAGCACGTGGTCTATTTGGTACACTGGGCTGCGGTGAGACGGCGTCGTTCAGGCGTGTGGCCGTGGTCGCGCGCGCAGAAGGGGAGGGAGGGAGGGACGGCGGGAAGCGCGCGGCGCCCTGCGGCGGGGGCTCTCCCATCCCGTCCCGTCCTTCTTAGAGTGGGAACCAAAAGGGGCTGCAGTTAATTTTGCAGCAGTTAAGTTAATTTTTTCTGTGCCGTTCAGCCAGACCCGTCGTTGACGTGCAACGATTGACTCAGGCGCGACTATACGCTAGAGTCCGGCAGAAGGGGAGGGAGGCTGCGCGTCGCGATAGGGGAAGGGAGGGAGGGAACCGCGCGGCGGCGCCGCTGCGGCGGGGGGTCTCCTGATCCCCGTCCCGTCCTTCTAGAGTGGGAACCAAAAGGGGCTGCAGTTAATTTCTAGTCCATGACAGCACGCGGCGGCAGTCCGTTTCTGCGACCTCTGAAACTCGCGACGAGTTGACGACGAAGGCGCCGACTTACTGTGAGCTCCTGTCGAACTCCTTGCCTGCGGCAGCGCGACTGCCGGCCGCTCAAGACCTCGGCTCAGGCGCTGGAGGGCATTCAACAGAACAACTGAGGGAAACGCTACGACGATGTCGGCACTCCGCTAAACATTGTAGCCCAACTCCAAGGTATACTGTAAATAATGTGAAATAAAGACGCATCGTAACTTGCGGGGAAACCGAAACTTCGAAAATGCAGGCTGCAGACGGCTGCTGGCGCAGCGCAGCTCGCCACTGTTGGGATGGCTGCCGCTGGCAGCCTCCCAACAGCTCGCTCCCCACACCACCAGGCCAAGGGGGCGGCCCTCAGCTCACCTGAACAAAATTTTTTGCGGCTACCGTAATCGCCAAAATTTTTTCCCGCGAAACGGTTATAGAAAAAACGAGACATACCGTAATCTTGTATTGTATCCGCGGGGGGGGGGTATTACTACTGCTAGTATCGCAATTTCAAACAGGTGCAGGTCGACGGCGTGTGCACGCGCGTGTGACCGCCTCTGTTACAGGAGTGTCCAAGCGGCTTTATGCTCGAAGCGGACTTGTGTCGCATATTCCTCCAGTTCTTTCCGAAATGCCGCTCCAGTGAATACGCGACGAGGGTGTACAACGCGCTCGCCTCCAAGCCGAAAGAAGGCATTCACTTTGAAGTAAACATGTAACGTATCATGCAAAACAAACTGCATTTTTGAGGGATGAAGGCATGAAGCTGGGTAATTTTATTACAGTAAGCAGATACATTATATGCATAACACCGTATATAGCGTAATATACATTAAAATTTGCATACGATACCGTGCACAGCCGTGTCACGACTTGTTTTGAATGCCAGATACGGTATGAATCCCAAATTGCAACCAGTTACAAAGTACAGTATATGAATACCTAGTTGCATTTTTAGTGAATTTGCATTAGATATTTAGAAAAGTTAACTGTGTTTTGTGATTACTCAACCGGCGGCCACGTTGCAGGAGCTTCTGTGCTGGTTGTCGAGCTTCGGTGAGCGGACGGACGCGGAGCGGCTCGAGTGGGCCTTTCGACTCGTCGACGCCGACGGCAACGGCCGCGTCTCCGTCGACGAGTGGGTCGACTTTACGCGCTGCGTCTTCGAGCTCAGCGCCCGGCCAATCAGCGACTCTGAAGTCGAGGTGGTGCCCCCCACGGGCAGCGGGCTGCAGGACCCCGCTCTAGAAGGCGACGCACTCGTCGAGCGACTCGCCATGGCGCAGTTCCAGGTATGCTTGCCTTCTGCGCGAACAGCAGAACCGCATTCCTCAAATCTAGCTGCTGGTCGACAACGGCGAGCCTGACGTCAGCGCTGACGTGTTCGCCTCGCGCCTGCTAGACAAGGTGGTATAATTGGGAACACGTGTACGTGTTTGTATACCTATCGGAGGATCATAGTAACATGCAGAACGCACGCGCAGACATGCTGCCTGCTGCCAGCTGGCTGCACAATTTCACCCACATGGGTGATGTTGTGTGGTCAGTTGACACCTGACGGCAGCAGGGCACACTGGTAAAAGCGGAAACGCTCAACCAGCTGGGCCAGGTGCCTCCCTTCCGGGAGTGGGTGAAAGCCCCAACCGCTTTTTTGAAATGTAGTAGTGGTCCTGTGAGCGGTTGTAACAGCGTGTCTCGTGTGTACAATGTACATTCGCTGCAGATCGAACGGTCCAGTGGTGCGACTACGATCACCGACGTAACGACTACGACTATGCCAGTATTTGCCAGCTGATTTTGTGAACGTTGCGTTAGCAGAGTGGTGATAATGTTCTCGTCGTGTAAGTTGCTGCACGTTCGTCGCGCGTCCGTTAGAATTTTGCCAAGACGGTCGTTTATCACTTCACATTGACAGCAGTAGATAGATAAGGTGGATCTGCGGTGCGAAAGTGCATCCAATCTGTACAACGACGACAGACTAACAGGGACCAGCTATGTAGGTGAGTGGGACGCAAGGCGCGCTCGCCGTCACGACCAGTCAGGAGGAACGTACACACGTAGAGTCGACGCGAAACCGTCAGCCTAGCGACGCGTTAGGCAGTTGTAGTGGGTCATTATCGGGCGTGTCGTGTCGTCACCAGCACGGGGGGGAGGGGACGGAGGCGGTACTTGGGCTAGGTGCTCGTCCGACGGTACTCTTTTGCCGCGAATGACGTCCACATGACTGGAGAACACTTGCGCTGTGTGCCCGACGACTAAAGCTGTCGGCTGCGCGACGCGGATGCGCTGGACACCGGTGGTGCGCGTAGGTAGTCTTCCTTGAGTGGGCGGCCGGCTCTCAAAAAGGCGAGCCGTCGCTTGTGGGATGCATGGAGGTGGAGGGCTCGTCGGCGAGCGGCGTGAGGAGGCGCTGCCGTCCGCCGGGACCGATGCCGACGGCCGTCTTCTGCTTGCTGTGCACCTTCGTGTGCCGCTTGCGCTCGTCGCTGCGCGCGAAGTTCCGACCGCAGAGATCGCAGGAGAAGGGCTTCTCGCCCGTGTGCGTGCGCACGTGAGTCGTGAGGTGGTCGCTCCGACTGAAGGAGCGCAGGCAGATGCGGCACTGGAACGGCTTCTGGCCCGTGTGGATGCGCACGTGGCGCGTCAGCTCGTCGCTACGACTGAACCGCTTGTCGCAGTTGTCGATGGGACAGCGGTACGGCCGCTCCTGTATGGGCGTCTTCGACTGCCGACTGGGGTACTTGCGCGGACGCATCGGCGACGCTCCCGACGCCTGGAGCCGAGCTGCCCCGGTGGGACTGGCGCCCGCGCTCGCCGACGTGCCCGCCGCCATCGCCATCGACGGCGCCGTCAAGCCGCCGACGCCGAAGCCCTGCACCGACACGGCGCCCGTCGTGGGGCAGACGACGTAGGGCGCGGCGGCGCCCACTCCCAGATTGTTGGGATAGTAGCCCTCGTCCATTGGCTCCACTTTGGGGAAGCGGATTGGAAACGGCGCTGACGCCGACCTCCTGAAAATACGTTCCCCATGAGCGACATGCGAGCGGGGAAAGATGTGAGGCCAATCGTACCCCGGAGTTTGATACGGTCCGCCGGCGTAGTGGGCCTGCACGGGCAGCTGTAGGTGCTGCGCACTCGTGGAGGCCGCCGATGCGGCGGGGGCGGCGACGAACGTGCAGCTCGACATCGTCGGCTGGTAGGAGGCGGCGGCGTCGCCGTGCACGATGTCCACTTGCGCGGCCAGCAGCGGCTGACTCGGAATCTGCGTCGTGCCCGCCGCGCTCGACACCACTTGGTAGCTGACTTGCTCTTGGATTTGCGTGTGGTAGCGCGGATTGGCCAGGTTCAACGGGCGGTCGGTGGCCCCGGAGGCGAACTGCGTCGCCGCCGGCCTGTCGGGCGGTGGCGCCGACGACGAGCCCTGCGCGGGACTCAAGCTTGAGCGACCCACACTCGAGGGCGCCTGAAGGTGACCACGCACTTGCGCATGCTTAGCACAGGTGACGAGCCGGCTAAGCGCCGAACAAACCTGCAGAGAGTCGTCGGGCTTGGGCAGCTGGGCGGCTCCTTCGACAGCGGAGTCGCGAAATGAGGAGGAGGGTCCGGGCTTGGCGGCCGCGTCTCCCTGGCCCGTCTCCATGACCTGGACGACCTTCTCGAGATGCTCCGCCTCCGAGATCGTCGGTGTCTTCGGCACCATGAGCTGAGGCAGCTGCAACTGCGGCAGCTGACTCAGAAGCTGCTGTACCATGGGCGTCGTAAATTGAAACAGGTCCGTCGTGCCGGACAAGCCTGAATGCAGTGATGAGATTCACAAGAGCTGAGTTGTGGTCGATGCAAGAGGCAAAAAAAAAACCTGGAGAGTTGTTGGCGGCGCCGGAGAAGGCTAAAGCGTTGGTGGTTATTTGGCTCTTGATAGTGATTTTGTGAGCTTCCGTTGGAGAGCTGGTCGACGACTTGGCAGCCGAACGACTAGCCTCGCCGGTGCCAGGGTGAGCGGTCGACGAAGACGCCGGCGGCGGCATGGCGGGAATCGTCAGGGTCGCCTCGATGTTTGCTAGAAAAGAATCGCCTTTCCACTCGCGCTGCTGACTCATCGTACACTAGTTCAACTGTAAGTAAAGTCATGACTGTATGGACGTGCGTCAAGGTGTCGCCTGCGCGCCGACTGCCGAGCAGTGTACGTGAGTCAGAGAGGGGTGGCACGGGCGGGGGGAGAGGGGTGGCACGGCCGGGAACCGCCGCGAGGCGAGGAAGGAGGTAGACAGGCAGTACCGGTGATGGTGGGCGGCGCCTCTCCGGTTGGCAGGTTCATGTTCTCGCCGAAGAAGGCGCGCGGCTGGCCACGGCCGCTGCTGATGCGCGGCGTGTTCAGCTCAGTGGGATCGGGCGTCGACAGGGCGGCCGACTGGGGTTTGTTAGCGCTCGACGGGGACGTGCCCGCGAACGTGGGCGTCTGGAGCAGGAGCATCGTCGAATCCGGCAGGGGAATGATGGGCGGCTTTCCCTGCTCGGAGCGCCTACGCGATCGCGTTCCCGCAACGCCGGCCGTCTCGGCGTCGGCGGCGTCTTGCTGGCTGGCCGCGTCTTCCGCGACGCCGCCGCCCGTCTGATTTCCAGCGGCGTGGGCGCTCGCCGCTTTCGCACGAACGACCGTGTCGGCGCTGCTGCCGAATGTCGTCGTCGTCTTCTGCTGGCCGTCTTCCTTGTCGGGTCCATTGAGCGCCGAGCGTTCCCGAGGCTTGGCGGCCGTCTGGGTCGACGGGCCGTCTACAAGAGCAACGTCGTCAGCAGAGGCGTCGGATGAGGCGTTGGCAGGTTGAGGCGTCGGCGGCTGGTGATAAATATACGGAGTCCGATTCTCCATGATAACATTGACCATGATAGCGGGCGATGGGTAAGCGGCGTTGGCAGCGTCGACAAAAGCTCTCGCGAGTAGCTGGCTGGCTGGCAGGGGCGGCGCAAGCCGAGACCTCTGCTGGCTTGCTGTCGTCTGCCGGGAATGACGACTTGCGTGGGCCGCAGTCGACGGCAGCGGCCGACGGCAATAGCGGTGTGCGTTCGGCCCGACCACGCAGGCAGAGAGAGAGAGAGAAGGGAGAGAGTAGGCGATGGCGCAACCGCCTTCGACTTCTATCGCTCGCCAGCGGCCGCGCCGAGCCGGCCGGCAGAGAGGGAGGTTGTCGTCGAATCCGTAGCGGGAGGGTTGTCGGCGGCGGCAGCGAAGGGAGTGTTGTCGGCCGCAGCGGTGGAGACAGCGCAGCGCAGACCGACGCAGGCAAGCGAGGGCGACGACGACGACGGCCCTTTCGTCCGCCGTACCTCCGATAACAATTGCGTGGGCAGAAGAAGGAATAGCTCGTGGGCAGAGGGAGAGTTAGTCACGGGACGCGCGCCCACGCAGCCCCCACGTCGCGACGACATTGGAAACGGCCGCGACGACGAAAAGGGCGACGACGACGACGACAGCGTGCGGCGTTGAGCAGAGCCGAGCCGGCGAGGGACGGCGCAGCGGCGGCTACAAGCGACTGTTGGCGCGATCGACCGGTTTGTCACGTCGTCGCGTACACGGCAGCGGAAACACCGCGCCAGCGAGCGAATGACGACAACACGCCTCTGACGTCTCTACAGCTTTGATCGGCCCGATAGTTTCGGCACAAACAAGCAGCGCGCTGATTAATGAAGATGGCACGTAGTAGTAAGCGCAAGCAAATGGAAACGGAAAGGCCATGCCTTTCCACGCACCGTTCCATGGGCGCGGCTTGCAAGCGGGGTGCGTAGAACAAACCTATGGAAAAGCCGGCGAAAACCGGTCCCTTTTTGCCGCAGAAGCGAATGCACGAAGTCGACACGGCCATGTTCTCCGTTTCGGGTGCGAAAGGATCGAGCGGCCTCCCACACGGTGCCGAATTCCGCAAGACGCTGGCTGGCACGTCCTGGTTCGATTTGGGCCGACGTGGCGCCACAGGTGCAGAGCACGACGCACCGGACCGGGGGCGAAAGCAGCGGCGAGCACACAACAGAGATAAGCTAGTTTTGTCGCGCGCGCGACAAACGACTGGTGGGGCGACAGAGCAGCGGAGGCGGCAGAGGCGCGCGCACGCTCGCCGCCCGGTCGGCCCACGCCCCGCGCTGCTGGCCGACGTGGGACGGACGGCGGCGCCGCGAAGCTTGCACAGCTGCGCGCCCGCCGCGAAAGCGTGCGCGCGAGTGAACGGGGCGGCGGCGCGACACGACGACACGCCCAGCACTTGTCTGCCGACGGACAATGCGTGACGACAGCCGCTACGCCCGCTACGAACGTCGCCTATTCCCAAGCGCGTACTGCACACAGAGACATGTCGCAAGCACGGTCGATAAACTAGGGACATACACTCACCCCTCCCCCTACCCCTTCCGCACAATTTTCACGCCCCCGCATGTTCTAATCGAATGCTGCTGTTGCTGACGCAGTGACCAATGATCGACATTTAAGCCAGGCGATCCATCATTACCTACGCAACCACCACCCACCGGTACTCACGCAAAAACAGGGCTCCAAATACTTTCGTCACGCTACTACTTGCAGTGTGTCGAAATCAAGGTTTGACTTACGAGATTGCAGCGAATGGCTCCGAGTACGGCCGCCGACGGGCGGGGTGATGCAGTCGTCGCGGTCCGCGTCGCTGTCGTCGGCATCGTCGGCAGCGGTGCTGACGCTCTCGCGCGCGCTGTAGCGGTCGTCCGCGTCCATGGATACCGAGTCGACGCCGAAGCGTCCGACGCGCGCGAACGCGTCGGCGAAGCCGACCAGGCCGGCGATGGCGCCGGTGTCGACCGGCTCGTCGGAGAACGAGGGCCACTGGGACAGAAAGGAGTCTGTGGTGGTGTCGTCGTCGGTGCGCTTCCAGTAGTCGAGGTCGAAGGCGGCGGGCGCGCGGCTACTCCAGCTAGTCGTCGACACAGATGCCAGCTTGCCGGTGGCGTTGTTGCTACAGCGTCCCCTTCTTTGGGAGCCCGGGGCAGACGACGACGACGATGTCGCGCTGTCGTCGGCGCAGCGGAGACGGTCCGTCGCCAATAGTTGGTAGGTACAAGGCGAACTGCGGCGCTACTCGCTTGCTGGGGTTCTGAGAGTCGTCACAATCTATTGTTCGCTGTCGTCGCGGCACAGTCGGCGGAGAACAGTCGAAGTCGTCGTCAACGTTCACGGCTGGCGCTGCCGAGAGAGCGAGGCGGCAGCTTTTCTGAATGAATTCGGTGGCGGTCGTCGCGGCTCGTTAGACGCACGTGTCGCAATTTAGCCGCTGCGCAAGGCGCCGCAACGAACGGCGCATATCAGGCGAGCTTCAGAAGCCAAATATTGCGCCAAATATGACCATGACGAACGTGACACAGAAAGAGAACATACCCACATGCACGGAAGCGGGTGTTCCGGAAAGCAGAGGAGAGTCGCTCTGTCAACTTTGAAGTATGAACAGTTTTACTACGTTCGACAAAGCCAAACAATGCAGTCGTCCAAGAAATCGGCGTCTAAGTCGTTCAGCTGGGTCCGAACCGTCCGTCCAAACGCGCAACAACTAGAGGACCACTGGGCGCTGCTTGAAGAAATGCTCCAAGAAAATGAACACCTTTTTGGTCGTTCGCGACGGGAGTTTGGGGGTAGGGGGAGCGGCGATCGGTGACGTTGCACCCTCGGGGCCAAAACGTCAGCAGCAGGCGACCGATGAGATTTAGGTCCGATGCGATGCGATGCGCGCCTGCTCATGTCGAAATCAACTGAGCGCCAACGAAACGAGTCTTCGAGCGACCATTGCCGAAATTCAATGGACAGAAGACGACGCATGATAGATAGTGTGTCCACGAAGTGCAAGCCGCGACGCCAAAATGTTTGGCTTTATCCTTATCCAAAAGACAAACTGTCGACAAATCTTCGACGAGGCAAGTTCGCAAAGACGCGGCATGGAAGCGGCAACACCGTAGCCATTGGAAGACAACGCGCGTTCTTCATTGCTTATTACGTTCCTCACTCTTACCGTACCTAACAATTACAAATGAAACTACGGTAGGGTGGGGTGGTTTTGGATAAAGAAGAAAAGAAAGCCAAGTGACACAGAGAATGAATTGAATTGCACCGATCTGAATGTGATCGGCTGATCGACGAAATGACATCAATGATTGACTTCTCTCATCATTGGCAATGGCAGGAATTTCAGAGCAAGCGCACTGCGCCGCGGTGGGCGTCCGCTACATGACAGCTGCGCCGACAGTACCGACAACGGCAACTACAGGAATGGCAACTGGCAAGGAAGGAGTTTGGCCGTACGCCGAAGCGTACCCAGCCGCTATGAAATACGCTGAAGCGACAAATCGACGTCATTCGCGTGACCAAGCGATGGCGGGTTAGGCGCACACGAGACACAGCCGCTGCCGCTAGTACTATAGCACCGCAACTGAATGCTCTGTCAGACTTATAGCCAGTTGGCCGGAGAAGGGAGGAAGGAGGAGGAGGGCAAAGGTCCCTCTCACCTCGGTGAATGAACAGAATGACTCTCTCTGACCGCGTAGGAGAGCGTAGTTGGCCTATTTATGCAGAGGGCATGTTTTGAAAACACGCCGTTCCGTCGGCGGCGGCACGTCGGCGACTCGTAATGAATGACTACGACGAAGGGGGGGAGGGGGGAGGGTGGAGGCAGCTAGCAGCGTTTCATTAAAGCCGACCGTCGGCTGCGCCGCGTCGACGGTGGAGGGAGCACGCAGGGTGCGGGTGGAACGTGGCGTGGCGACGGCTGGCCGCTGTGGGAAGCGGCGACGGCCGGCCGGCCGGCCGTGGGAGCGAGGCTGGGAGCGAAGCTGGGAGGGAGGGAGGGAGCCACGCGGCGCTCGCTCGCTCAAGCGAGGGGAAGCGAGCGGAGGCGAGGAAGAAGGGCCGACGGCGGGCGGCGTCACAGACTCCCTCGAGGCTTCTAGTAAATGAGTAAATCGGGGGCGTAGACGCCGAGTGAAAGGGGAGCGCGGGGCGCATTGTGCCGCTGCCGCCCCCTACCGTGTAGGTGTTGTAAACAGGAGTCAGACCGCGTAGGCGGCCGCGCTGGCGTCCCTAGACTTCGGCTCCGTCCCGCGCTGAGGAGGAGGAGCCGTCCGGTCACGCAGCCGCTAGCGTGTCTCGGAAACAACTCCCTTGTTGCGGCTAATTGGAAAGCGGTCGTCTGTTCACGCACTTCTAGGCATTTCCCTGTCGCCGCGCCTCTTGCTCGTCAAATGGCGGTGAGGAGGGACAAAGAAGGAGGCGAGAGGGTTGGCAGCCGCGTGGTCATTGGCGGAGTCACGCTCGTGCTACGTGGGTGTCGACGACGACGACGCCGGCTCGGCACGGGATACTCGACGACGAGCGGGGGAAGAGGATCGCACGCACTCCCTCTAGACTGGTTCGCCGCCGCAGACTGCCAGCCGCTTTATGCTGCGCTTGAGTAAGCGCGCGCGTACGAGAGTCCGTAGGCGTAGGGCGGGTCTTGCGTACGCCGTAGTAGCGCGCCAGCCAATCAGCGCCCGTCGACGGCGCGCGCACTCCATTCAGGCGCACGAGGAGGGCCCTCTAGGGCCCCCGCACGCCGCCGACGCAAAGATAAACGCGTGCAAGCGCGCGACTCGCTGCTGTACTGTGGAATGTGAACTATCAGGCGCCTCGTTTTAGCAGCTCGCGGTGGAGTCCGAGGCCCCTCCTGGCTGCCTTCTTCCGCTATCAAGCGCCGATTGCGTCAATTGCCGCCCACAGGCGCGCGCCGCTCGATTAGCCGGCCCCGTCCGTCCGTCTGCGGCGCAGGCAGGGGACGTGCGAATCTTGTAACAATGCAGACACTAGCGGGCCCCGAAAATAGGATAAAAAAGGATGCGTGGGCCGAAAGAAGCGCGCCAACGTCTCAAGAGCGGCAAGTGTGCGCGTCGGCGGCGTCCCTTTACGGCGTTACGTGTGCGCCAGCCTCGTTCGAGCAACGACACGCGGCCCACCACTTGTTTGCTTGTTTACGCTTAGCGGGCCACCGACTGCGTTCCTGTGCCAATGACGCAAGCTTGCCCCATTAACTAGAGAGCGTTCGTTCGTTTCCTAACCGCGCTAGCGCCTTTCACGAGTAGCCGCGGAATTTGGAAATGAGTTGGTCTTGCGTGTCTTCCGGCACGGGCACGTAACCCGACGGCGTCATGTGCAGGTCCGCCCGGCCGTGCGTCAGCCGCCGAATCGTGTTGGCCAGGTCGTGCAGCTCCGCGAGGGGCGCCGTCTGAACGACCGCTGCCGCTGGAATGTGCCCACGCCGAGCCCGCGAAAGATGTCGCTGGCGGATCCAGACTTTTTTGGAGGGGAGCGGATTTTGCAGAAGGGAACCCCCGTTGTAATTTATGGACCCTTTGCTGTTTCGGCACATAGTCCGTCAATTTTTGACAATTCATGCCGAAGACGAAAATTCTGAGATTTTCGGCAGTAACGATTCGTCTCCGACCGCCTAGCAGTTTTCCCCAGTTCTTCGATTTCGAGGAAGGGGTCCGTCTCCCTCGCCCTGGATCCGCCACTGAGGGACGGACGCGAACCCCGCGAACGACGAGCCACTCGTCGAGGGCGCCGTCAAAGTCGGCGATGGCGGCGACACCCCGCCTCCTCGTCAGCTCTCGCACCACGGTTTGCGCCGAGGCGTGGGCGCCTTCGAAGCCGTCGGCGCGACACGTCACCTCGACTTGCACGACCGGTTCTTAAGCAAACTTCGACGTGGGCCCATCGCTTGGTACAGTACCCGCCGCAGGAGAGCGGACCAAGCAGCCCGGTGCCGGCTTCTCTGAGCGCACTCGCGAGACAGGCTCTCGCGCAGGAGCTGACGAGCGCGGGGCTCGCGCCGAAGCTGCCCCAGTACGCGACCAACGTCACGACCAAATCCTGGCCGTGTGTGGGGGTTGGGCGTTCGCAATTTGCACCGAGCTGGCGTCACACAGGCGCTAGTTACGTGGACGGGGAAGCCGAGCTTGGGCCCTCGGTAGGAGGCGCTCTTGCAACCCGACAGAAGGGCCGCGCGGTGCTCCGCAGTCAAAGTCTCCATGGACTCCAACCGAACGTCCTTCTGCTTTTCCTGCACCGCTCTCGAGCAGATTGCCGCTAATGTACCAACTCCTAAACTACTTTGTACAACGTACTTACTGTATGTGCCGTGCAGTTGCTATAGAACGAACCCGGTTTCGGCTCCACCTCTAGACTGATCTCGACTTGTCTATTCTTGCCGTGATATTTCTCTCTTTCCGACCACGTTGCTCGTCCCACACAGATGGGAAACTCCCTGTAGGCGACCTGTAGTTCGCCGAGGAAAACGTCGAGCTTGTAATCGTGCAGTAGTCGGTGCTGAAATCGACATTTCGGCATGACGAACTGTGCGCAGCCTCGAAGGCGACCTTGACAATCTCCAAGTGTAGCTGGCCCATGCCGGCGAGTCGGACTTGGCCCATCTCGTCCTCGTCGACGGCCAGCGACGGGTCCTCGCGGCAGAGTTGCGCGAGGGCGCGGTCGAACGCCTCCGCCTGGCCGTGCGACGGCGCCTCGGCAGCGCAGAAGAAGACGGGCGGCGGCGCCTCGACGCCGGCCAACAGCACGCCTCGGCCCCCACCGGCCGGAGTCGGGCCTCGCTCCGCTTCGAAGCAAGCCGCCGCCTCCCGAGCGCGCTCCCGACTATCGGTGAGCGTGTCGCCCGTCTGCGTCACCGTCGCGCCCACGAGGACGCCGATGCTGCCGGCGCCCACCTCTTTCACGGGCTGAATGAATCGAGCAAATACATACGCCGCCAAATACAGATCGCAGAGCGACTTTGGCCAACCTCGAGCTGATCCCCTTGCGCAATGTGCACTTTGGCGGCCGCTTCGTCCGCGTCCTTGTTTGCATTGTAGAACTTGACGCCCGTTTTCAGCACGCCACTTGAAAAATAACACAAAGCACCCGTACCATAGAAGGGCAATGCGTCAGCGTTGGTGACGTAACAGTACCTGTACACCCTGACGAAGACTAGTGGACCCCGCTGCCTATCGTGCATGATCTTGAAGGCGAAGGCGCACAGGGCGTCGCCATAGTACGGCAAAAATTCGTGCTCCCGGTCGGAAGGCGCCGGTAGACACCTGACGACCGCATCGAGCAGCGGCTGGATACCCACATTTTTCAGGCCGCTGCCGCACAGGACGGGGTGTGCCGTCCTCTCGAGGGTGACTCGCCTACAAAGAAGGCAGACATCACAGGTTGTAATACAGCGTCGACAGGTGCGCCCTCTGCTCGCTCACACCTCAAGGCGAGCCAGACTTCGTCCGCAGACAACGAGTCGAGACTGTCCGCCTCGATAAGAGCCGAGGCGAAGTGGGCGTCGACATCGGCCAGGTCAGCGAGGAGTCGTTCTCGGTCGGCGAGACAGTCGTCGCGCAACCGGCCCGCTTCCAATCCCTCCCGAGAGAAGACACCCAGTCGTTCGTCGGCCTCCTCGCCAGCCCACAGCAAACGAGTCATCTCGACCAAGTCGACCACGCCCTTGTAACGCCGCTCGCTGCTGCACTGAATACCGACGGCATCTTTCATGAAAGCTACTTGAATGCGCTTGCGTCCTTGCGCGTCGTCCGTCGCGACGATGGGTCGCTGCACGACAAGAGCCTTGACGCCGAGCCTCGACTCGATGCTGGCGACGCTTGCCTCAAAGCAAGCCCCTGAACTTCGCTACTGAACTCGTGCTCGCGGTGTATTTTTAGTTGTTTTGCATTTTTAGTCGGTGGCGCCAAATCAAGAACGCCGCGTGGGTGTGGTTGTGCGCGTGCGCGACGCGTCGGTGCCGCTTTCGTCGGGCGAGTAGAAACGACGTTCAAAGATTACAGGTTCGTCATTCGACGACGGCTGCCAGCAATGGACCGCCGGTCTCCCTCCGGCAACAGATTTCGCGACAGCTCAACTCGTTGTGAACGCGTCGAATTTCACCCAATTATGCGGTCACCAAACAGTCGGGGCGCGGGCGCCGACGACAGCGCGTCAGCGACCGTCACGACCGATTCGTAGGCAGCTCCAGCCTTTAATTGGCGCACCGAGACCCAGTACCACCATTGCCATTCATCTCCACAACTGCTGCAGAGTGAGAGAGAGAGATAGAGAGACGGCTAAGATATGGGATCAGTCAGCGTCGTCTGCGCGCTCGTGCTCTGCATTGGCGTCACCGGTGCGATGGTGCTGCAGAACCTGCCCTTCAAGGCCGTCTACAACAAGCGGACACCGGACGCCGACGTGAGTTGACGAGGCAAAAAAAATTCAAAAATTCGACGAGTGCCGACGCCTTGCAGCGAGAAAGGATGGCTGCCGCGGACGAGTCCCCATTTGCCGGCCAGTTGTCGGAAGCGGCGCCGACTCAGAAGCGGAACCCTCTGCCTCTGATCACTACGTTCTCTGGAAGCCGCCTCTTGCGACGAAACGCTTTTCAAGGGCCGACTGCCTACTAGTGACGGCTACCAAATCCCAAATAAGACAGACAGTAATTAGGCGCTAATTCTACCTTGGGCGCGGCGCGTCGCGTTTGCACCCGACTCGCCGCAGCAGGCACACACCACACGACTCTATGCGTAGCGTCGTGCGCAGTCGTGTCGCGTGCTCTCGTCTCACTCACTGGGCGCGTCCATTTTGTTGACGAAAAAGATTGACGGAATGTCGAACTTGGTCGTCTGACGCCAGACGGTGTGCGTCTGCGCCTCCACGCCCGCGCAGCCGTCCAGCACCGTCACCGTGCCGTCCAACGCGCGCAGGCAGCGCTCGACCTGATGCCGACTGTCGAAACCCACCAGTCACTCAGCCAGCGACAATTCACCTCGAGAGTGAAGTCGACATGTCCGGGCGTGTCGATCAGGTTGATTCGGTGCCCGTTCCACCGAAACGTCGTGGCGGCCGACGTTATAGTGATGCCTAAACGCCAGCCGTCGTCTTGAAGGGCGGCCGACTGGTGAACTGGGGCTGGGACACCTCTTTCTCGTTCTGCCTCCATAAAATCCGTCACCGTCGTGCCGCTGTCGACATCGCCCATGCTTCGCGTGGTGCCGCTCACATACAACATTCGCTCTGTCGTCGTCGTCTTGCCTTCAGCAGAGCACATTCAAAAGCGAAACTAGTCGACCACCGTCAGACAATGCAAGTACCGGCGTCGATATGCGCTGCTATGCCGATGTTACGAATCAGAGAGGAGGCGCTGTCGCGGGCGCAGCTCGACGCCGACCGTCTGAGCAGCTTCAGCGTCTTGATCCGAGCTCGCCATAGAGGCAGCCTTGACAATCGCATCTCACGTACACTGGAATAGAAATTGGTTGGATGTCGATCGGCAAGTACGGTAAGTCCACCACGAGTGCTGGTCGAAAGTAAGGATGTTATCAGCTACAAGAACTCAAAAATAGAACACCGGCAGCAGCAATATTGACTGAAGAACGCGATTACAGCAGTGGGTATCTGCGTATGCAGTTCGCAGAGATAAGATACGTACAGATGAAACTATCACAGTTCGTTCTTTCTTATCGAACGCGCCGCTAGCACAGCGTCTTCAGTTGCTTGAGCACCGTTTCCATAAGTTTCTTCCTGTCCTTGTCTTTTGCTTTCCCAAAGAGCGGATTCCGCCTCCGTTCGCTTTCCATCATTCTGAATGTTTCTCTTTTACTGTCCGTCGCGTCCTCTAGGGCGCTTGGAAAATGCGGAAAGACAGACTTCTCCAAGACGAGTGCGGCGTCGTGTGGCTTGACGCGCTGGTATTTGGAGCTAGCGCGACCGTAGTCGGCTAGATAGGCAGTCCAATCAAACGCCATCAGCAGGTCTAGTAGCTGACGTAAGCTCGCAAAGGCCATCACCAGCGCACCGTCCTCGAAACCGGCCACGGGGCACTGCGATGTGAACACTGCGACGGGCACGCATGCACGCACTGACACACGCACGCACGCACGCACGAACAACGGACGACGCACTCTCGCATTGAATGACGTCCAGGTTGAACTGCTCCAGGGCGCCCACGCTGACCGACTTCAGTTCGGGAGCGACGAGGCAGGCGAGCAGCCGTTCCGACAGGTGCTTGCACGCCTGAGGAGCAGTGTGAGCGGTGGGCACCGACAGACTCAGAGAGGGCACTCGCCTGCATGCACATGTGTCGGGCCAAGACGAGCGGCAGATTCGTGAAGGCCATAAAGGTGGAGCGCAGGAACGTGTTCAGGTCGGTGATGTAGTCGCTGGCGCGACCGCTACTCGCCGTCAGCTCCCAATTGTAGTTGGCTGCATCGATAGAGACGGACTCGAGCACGCACTCAAGTACCAGCGTCGGCTCACCCAGGTCGAGAAACTCGTCAATTTTCCCCCGGAGAGACTCGTCGATTTTCTGTTCGACTTCGCTGCGAGCGTCCTATGGGAAGACGGCCACCGACGTGCATGTGATGTGGGCATCAGGCGACGACGACTCGAGCCGACACCGACCTTGAAAACGTCCTCTTTCAGTCGCACCATTCTCGTAGTGGACGAGGCGACCCTTCCGCCGGTGGTCATCTTGATGAGGAACTGCTCGAGGGAGTCGCAGCTCTTCTCCAAGTAGCCCACGTTGATCGTGATTTGCACCAGCTAAACTCGACGACTAGCTAGCAGTGTCAGTGGTGGACGAAGGAGAAGCAAACGGGTTTGGTACCACCGACCTGGACCATGGAGAGTCGGCGCTGGCCGCCGACGAAGCTGCGCAGACTGCCCGAGAGACGCTCCAGCAGCACGTTACAGTACCGTACGACCGTATCGTCCACCTCGGACTGACTGCAAGAACGCACAACGAATTGCGAAACCGCGAAGAGTGCCCCACCCGCACAAAAAAAACACAGCAAAGGCGCCACCTCAGTTCCAGTTGCTCCATGAAGCGCAGACAACCTTTGATGTACGCCTTGATCTGGTCGAGTATGCAGGGAACGAACTCCGAAAAGGGCAGTTTGACGGGAAAGTTCGACTAAACGCGTCGCGCGTTCCCACAAACGGCCTTCAAACCCAAAGCCAAAGTACCTGTTCCTTGGGTAGGAAAGGAACCCTTTCAACCAGCGCTCTGTAGGCGGCCGCGTCGCCGACCTCAATGGAAGCGTAGTTGTCGTCCCTCAGGATGCGGTCGATGTTCGCGCAGCACTCGGCCATGAGGATCTCGTTGTACTGATCTCTGCAATCGCCAACTCGTGTCAGTGCGCTCTCTCACACGTCAGTTCGCTCGGGCCAACCTAAAGTTTTGGAGCAGCTTGTAAAAGGGCGCGACCGCGAATCCGTAGCCTTTGAGCGTCAGCGAGAAGACGAGGATGAGCTTCTTGATCTTGAGCATGATCTGCGGGTCCGTGCAGTTGCCCTGCAACAAGACGTAGAAACGTCTCTCCCTTCCAAGGCAACAGAAGAAGACGAGGAGAAGGCGACAAAGTGGGTGTTGAGCGTCTTGGAGACTTGCTTCAGCGCCACCTCCCACAGTTCGTCGCGGTAGCCGCGCGTCACGAGTCCAGGCGCCGTCTGCATGATCTGATCCTCGACGACGAAGAAGCTAGAAAGGCCAAATGGCGCGTGAGAGTGATCAGAGATCAAGAAAAAGGATCAAACAAACCCGATGACTTCGTGAAAATAACTCAGGTACGCTTCGGGACTGCTGTGCTGAACGGGAAGCCGCTTGAAAATCAGAATACGGCGTAGATTAACGCGTGCTCACGAGCTTGTCGGGCGCCCTGAGAATCACGTTCGCCTGCTCCCTGCGCTGCTTGCGGTAGTAGGTGTCGAAGGAGTCTTTCGCGTTCTCAACGCGCCGCGGACAGGCGCGTGCGTGCGTGCGCGACAATGGGGGACGAGGCGGAGGGAAGACTCACCAAGACGCTGAATATATGACAGCAGCGGTAGACGGGCGAGAAGTCGACCAGCTCCTGAGCGCTGAACTCCTCCTCCTCCTCCTCCTCCTCGCCATCGTCGCCGTCGAGTGGGATGCGCGTCGACTCGTCGTCCCCGCTGTCGGTCGCCCGGGAATCGGAGCGCAGTTTCAGGGGCGTGAGGAAGATGCGCTTCTGCTGCTGCTTGGCCTTCTCGCGCCGGCGCTGCTGACTCGCCGCGCTGTCCAGACCGTGCTGCTCGGCCGCCTGCACAGAGTCCACGCGTCCCTGGCACTACTGGGAGTCGACAGGGGGCAGCGGTGAGAGCACCTGCTGCAGGGCCAGCTCTCCGATTCTGCCCGAGTACTTGCGGATGTTCTCGAGGAAGTCGGTGAACTCGGAGAAGGAGGCCTCCTTGATGCGCTCTCGGACGTCCTTGGCGCTCTCCATGAGCTTCTGCGTGAAGCGGTACTTGGAGACCTGCGGCAGGTAGGTGTGCTCCAGTTGCTCCAACGTCTTCAGCGCCGGGTAGTAGCTGGAAGGCGACGCGCAAAGTCGATTTGAAGCGTCAAGCGCTAGCAGGCCAAACAGAGCAACGAACCGCTTGCTGGCCATCTGCTCCTGCAGCTTGGCGTACTTCTCGAGCATGGGTAGACAGAGCGAGATCTCGTCCACAGCGACGGCGATGTTCTTCTGCAGCTTGCGGTAGCGGACGATCTCCTCTTTCTTCTGGAGCAAACTGCCGCTCGTCTCCACCAGATTCTCGTGCACCATCTCCACGCTCTCCTGCAGGCAGCAGGACGACATCAGCACTGGATAGCTAGACGGTTTCCAAAGCGAACCTTGAGACTCCGACACTCCTTCTTCAAGCTGAGCAGCTCGCGAATCGCTTCGATGAATCCCTGATAGTGGTAGGCGCACAGTTTCTCGATGTCTCGGTCGTAGTGCTTGATCTTGCGCTCGAGGGCGCGCATGAACCGCGAACTGTCGCCGCCGTCGTAGATCGCTCTGTGAAGACACGAGAAGCACTGGCGGATCCAGGGGTGGGGGAAAGGGGCAATTCCCCCTCCAGAAATCGGAAATCTAGGGGGGGGGGGAAGGGGGAAAGGGATAGGCGGTGGGAGAAAAACACGCCTAGTGGGCCTAGTTTTCAGCATAAAATTGCTTTGAGGTGGTCGAAAACAACAAAATTATCGCCTGCGGCGCCGTTTATATTCGTTAACCGTCGAAAATGGACCGTTTAGGTATCTAAAACCACTGCCAAAATGGCCCAACATCCAAAAAGTTAAACAGGGTCCTCCCTTCTGCAAAATTCCTCCCCCCCCCTCTCCGAAATTTTTTCTGGATCCGCCAGTGACGAGAAGGTTGTGGGTGGCGTCAGCACTGAGCAGTGAGCAGTCAACCGCCGTCACAGCCGACCAACCTGAGCACCAGACCGATGCTGCCTGAATCGGAAGCCTCGAGCTCGTAGAGGAAGAATTCCTGCTCGGGCGAGATCTGGAAGTCAGAAGGCTGCTGAGAGTCCGAAGCCGAATCCGAAGACTTTCCGCCGCCGGCGCCGGGCGCGCTCTGACCGCCCACTGAGCTGGTGGGGCCCGGAACCGACAATGCGGACGAGCCCAAGCCGCTTCCGCTGCCCGCGTCCACTTCTTTTTTCAAGGCTGCCATCCTCAGCTTTGAGCTTCAAGCTCTACAGCAACACCCGACGACCAAGCTTTTGTGGCTTATGTGGAAAGGGGACAGTCATTTTGAATCTTAGGTTTAGGCTTAGGCTTACGTTTAGGCTTAGGCTTTTGCTTAGGCTCAGGTTTAGGCGAGTCACTAAGTGGCTGTCCATGGCTGTGCCCGGCTGTCCTCTTTCCGGCAATCTGGAAACGGAAGGAAGAAGGAAGCGAGTCCGGAAGGAAGGCGTAACTCTGAATAATTATTCAGTGCGTTACAACAGCTGCCTTTCCCTTGTCGCCTTTTTAAAGAGATTAGATAGATTTCGTACACGTCGCACTCACACTGGCGTTGACTAAAACACACACCTAACACACGTAACACCAGAAGGCTTAGACTTAGGTTTAGGCTATCGTTTAGGCTTAGGCTTCGCTTAGGCTTAGGCTTCACTTAGGCTTAGGCTTAGGTTTTTGCTTAGGCTTTCGCTTAGGCTTAGGTTTTGCTTAGGCTTAGGCTTAGGCTTAGGCTTAGGCTTAGGCTTAGGCTTAGGCTTCTGCTTAGGCTTTTGCTTAGGCTTCGCTTAGGCTTAGGCATGCTGAGGCTTAGGCTTGGGCTGGTTAATAAATTTATATACCACGGTTTCTCTCTTAGAGAGCGACAAGAAAATAAACGTAAGTTTCACGGCACCCAAATAATTACGCAGAGTTACGCCTTCCTTCCGGACTCGCTTCCTTCTTCCTTCCGTTTCCAGTTTCCCCTCTTTCCACTGATTAGAATGAATACGGTAGCTATTTAAATAATAATATGTACTCCTACCTAACATTATGATTCCGATAATAGTTGCTTACACTTTAGCTAAGCGCATACACTCTATTGCGGAATCAGTTCTGCTAAAAGAAATGTTGTAAATATAACCTTCTTGTTCTGTAGGTCTTCTACAACTGTAGGTCGGATTCAATCAAGGTACAATGGTGGAGTCCCGTGCTGAGCGTCTCTGACGCGAGAGCGCTCCTCTCACGGTGGGGACGATCCTGAGAGCCGTGCGCCTGTTGCAATGAAGTGCCGTGTGCTGCGCGCTTCAGGATGACGCGCACGAGGGACGCGACGCGGGCTGAGTGGGACGCGATGGCGGTGGTGCGCCGGTTGCTTGTCGGGTGTGGCGGCCGGCCGACGAACGCGTGGCGGTGTGGCGGCGGGCTTGACGTGCGGCCGGGGCTGGTGTTGAAGGGTGCGCCGCACCTTCTCCGACTGCTCGAGGCTCTCCGTTCTGGCGAAGTTGTCGCGTTCTGCGTGGACGGCAACGACATGGGTGCGCAGTTCAACGGCATGTCTCCTCCACGGGCCGTGGACCTGATCGCCACGGCCAAATACGCGTACGGACAAGCGCTGAAACTGTTCCGGTCTGCTCGCCTTCTCGATCGCCGAATCGCATGTTCACCAATGATTAGCCACTTTCAGCAGCGAGACGGCCAGGGTGCGCGGAGAAAGCCAGCGTTTCGTGGAAATTCTGCCCACTTCGCTGAAGTACTGGCCCGACGAGCAACTGCTGACCGCACTGCCGGCGATCTTCGCGCCAGTAGGACAACTGGCGTGGCATAACTGCTGGTGAGCAACTCCGGTTGCACTACGGCGGCGCGCAAAAGCAAGACACGTTTTTAGGATTCAGATCAAGCCCACAAAGGTCTCGGTCGTGTCGATGATGTATGACCTCGACCTGGCGAATAACTGAAGCTGGCTGAAACTGGCGAAAAGAATCTTTTCTCCGATTCTTTCGATTCTCCGAACTGACCATTCTTTTTCCGATTGCGCCTAGAATCAGTAGTTGACACGAAAGTACTGACCGCGAGTCTTCGTGTGGCCTCGCTCGCAAAAAAGAAAACAACAAGGCTTGTGTTGCGTGGTGTGGGTAACATTTCTGTGTGCGTGCGTGTGAACAGTTGAAGTTTGCTTGAAATATTGATTTTTGGAAAAATCGTGTGTTGTGTCTTGTGTCTTTGTAGCGCTTTTTCCGCGTTGTTAGATGTTTGTTAGCTCTATGGGTTCGCTCTAAGACTGTCGGTTGCTTGCGCTAACTCCTCTCACTCGACTTCTTGCCACGACTGGCCGGCTAACCGGCGGCGCGGGTTTATCAAGAGACGGTCGCGAACGCGCACGGCACAGCGCACGCGCGAGCGGATGTCTAGCCGAGTCACACGCGCTGCTTACAAAGGGCTGCCGGCGCCGGCGCCTTATGACTAAGACTTGACTCTTGACTTGACCACCACGTGACTCCAATTTCTACCACTGGCATTCTGTTGAAAATGAAGCCAGACACTGCGCTCAACACCAATTTCCACGACTTTTACAGTATGATTCTGATATCTGTCATTTGGGGAGTTGTAGCAAATGTAGCCATCCACCACTTGGCTCCATTTTCTACCACTGGCATTCCGTTGAAAATGAAGCCAGACACTGCACTCGACACCAATTTCCACAACTTTTACAGTATGATTCTGATATCTGTCATTTGGGGAGTTGTAGCAAATGTAGCCATCCACCACTTGGCTCCATTTTCTACCACTGGCATTCCGTTGAAAATGAAGCCAGACACTGCACTCGACACCAATTTCCACAACTTTTACAGTATGATTCTGATATCTGTCATTTGGGGAGTTGTAGCAAATGTAGCCATCCACCACTTGACTCCAATTTCTACCACTGGCATTCTGTTGAAAATGAAGCCAGACACTGCGCTCAACACCAATTTCCACGACTTTTACAGTATGATTCTGATATCTGTCATTTGGGGATGTTGTTTTTCTTGGCATCGATGGAGACGAGACAGAGCGAGTGAGAGACAGACAGAGCGACCAATGGCGCGGGAGCGACGCCACGGAAGACCGAGCGAGCCAGGTGCAAAGAACAATGCAGGCAACGCAATACATCAAGGAGAGCGGCACATAACAAAGGCGCGGCGCAATGGAGGACACCAATGAGAGCGCCGCACCGTCAACGACTAAGGGTGTAGGCTGACTCAGATAGCAGAGCTGGAAGACAGCGGGACACTGTAGACAGCGAAGTTTGTTTTGAATGACGATAGACTTACCATAGTTAGCTGCACTGACAACGTACATACGTATTTCAACAGGGGAGTTGTAGCAAACTAGAGGCGCGCGCGGCCTTTGGCCGCCATGTGTATGTTAAGGAATAAAGCAACTGATTTTGCATATGATGGTCGACATGATCATGCTGTGCAAGCAGGTGCGCGATGGGCGTTCACCCTGTTGACTGTTGGTGGCGCCAAACTTTACTCCTGCTCTGTTGATCACGATGGGCATTCATTCTGTTGACCGTTGCTTGCACCAAATTTACTGCTGCTCTGTTGATCGCGATGGGCATTCACCCCGTTGACAGTTGGTGGCACCAAATTCACTGCTGCTCTGTTGATCGTGATGGGCGTTCACCCCGTTGACAGTTGGTGGCGCCAAACTTCACTCCTGCTCTGTTGATCGTGATGGGCGTTCACCCCGTTGACAGTTGGTGGCGCAAAATTCACTGCTGCTCTGTTGATCGTGATGGGCGTTCACCCTGTTGACAGTTGGTGGCGCCAAATTCACTGCTGCTCTGTTGATCGTGAGGGCGTGCACCCCGTTGACAGAAATTGGCCCAAATTCTGTGCTCCTCTGTGCGAGCGTGTGTGCGTGCGTGCGTGCGTGCGAGCGAGCGTGCGTGCGTGCACGTGCGTGTATGCGTGTACGTGCGTGCGTGCGTGTACGTGCGTCGTGTGTGTGTGTGCGTGCGTGCGTGTACGTATGTGCGTGCGTGCGTGTTGACAGTTGACAGTGCCAAATTCACTGCTGCTCTATTGATCGTGATGGGCGTTCACCACGTTGACAGTTGCTGGTGTCAAATTCACTGCTGCTCTGTTAATCGCAATGGGCATTCACCATGGTGGGCAGGATACATTGTACCACACTTACAGTATACATTTGCATAATTATGCGGGAGCACGTCCACGGAGTGGCTGTCCCCTTTCGACATAAGCCTGTGCGTGCGTGCCTGCATGTATATATGTATCCATATATATGTATACATACCTATCCATATATAAAGGGTGTTTTTTAAATTAACCGATTTGTTTCTTCAATAACTTTTGATTTCCTCATCGGATTTTGACGAAATTTGGAGCACAGACGCAGAACGCTTTGGGATTTTGTCTAGAAGAGGAATCATCGAAATCGGATAAGCTTTCAAAAAGTTATGGCCTTTCAAAGTTGAAGCACTAATTTGCGGGTCAGTGATCTAGGCACAACAATACATGCACACTGCAGTCAAATGCCTGCCTTCTACAGCCATCTCCAGCAAAACTTTTCGATGTGGGCGCAATTTCATGGGCTACACGATAATGATGCCCGTTTTGAGCCGGTTTCGGAATTTGCATCACAACAGTGGTGAAATTCAAAGTCAGAGCAAAAATCGCGCACTGCTAAAGCACTCCACTGAAAATTTCTATTGAACGTCTGAAATGAAAGTCTGAGACACTACATCTGTTTGGAATGTCCTGAAGGTTATTTGACCCAATTATGCGGATGGGCCAGCTTACACACCGCGCAGTGGCAGGCCAAAATCTGAAAATTCACTTTTTGCTCAATCTCATTGCAAAATGTTTGGAGGTCCGTTTCTAAATAAAAATCTTTGAACAGAAACATAAAGAAGGTGGTGTAGAACTCCCTCGAACTACTCTTTTGATTGGCGTCGAGCGAATTGCTCTCTGACATTGGACCAACCTACACCTTGAGTCACTGCCTGGCAAATTCGGACTTCAAATTTGAAGGGTCATAACTTTTTGAAATCTTATCCGATTTTGATGATTCCTCTTCTAGACAAAATCCCAAAGCGTTCTGCGTCTATGGTCCAAATTTCACAAAAATCCGATCAAGAAATCAAAAGTTATTCAAGAAAAAAATCGGTTAATTTAAAAAAAACACCCTTTATGTAGATATATATTATATATATATATATATATATATATATATATATATATATCGTGCGTGCGTGCGTGCATGCCAATGCGCGCGTGCGTGCGTGTATTGCCACACATACAGTGCTCGTGATGTCTAGCCGAGTCATTTGATATGCAATTCATCAATGCGCAGTTCATTTTTCATTTTCCAATTAGGCAAGACAATGCAGCACACTTACAGTATTTTTTTCAAAAAGTAGTTGGGGCTTTCACCCACTCCCCAAACGGAGGCATCTGGCCCAGCTACTTGAGCACTTTCACCAGTGACCTGCTGCCGCCAGGTGTCAACTGACCACGCAACATCACCCATGTGGGTAAAATTGCGAAATTATGAATTTGCATAATTTGCATAATTTTCATTTGCATAATTATGCGGGAGCATGTGCAAATGACTCGTGACGTCGAGGCGAGTCTTTTGATGTGCAATTCATCCATGTGCAATTCGTTTGGTAGTGTTAATCTGTGCTGCAAACTTTGAAAATGCGCCATAACTACGGTATAAATTTGCATATCGAAAATCGACCATGCCCATGACCATCTCGGGGTCGCGAGCATTCGATCGAGCCATCGCGCGTCCATGTACGTCAAGTGGTTCGCGAGTTTACCTCTTGCCCACATACACACATACACGTACGTAAGGCGCATTTGTAAGTAGAAGACTAGAGGCGCGCGCGGCCTTGGGCCGCCATTAAGGCATGAAGCAATTGAGTTTGCATATGACGTCGACATGACCTTAATGGGCAAGGATATGCGTAGCGGTCTTGCTTGCTTTTGCTTGTGTGGGCGAGTGTTCCTTAGGACAGTTGTCAGCATTGAAGGACCCAAACTCCATGCCCCCCTTTGTCCATGGGGGCGTGCACCCCGTTGACAGAAATTGGCCAAAATTCTGAGTTCCTCTGTTGATCGTGAAGGCGTGCACCCCGTTGGCAGAAACTGGCCCAAATTCTGAGTTCTTCTTTCTATCGTGAGGGCATGCACCCCATTGACAGAAATTGGCCCAAATTCGGTGCTCTGTGCATGCGTGCGTGCATGGGCGTGCACTGATGTGCGTGCATGCAGGCGTGCGTGTACGTGCGTGCGTGCGTGCGTGCGTGCATGGGCGTGCACTTTTGTGTGTGCATGCATGCGTGCGTGTACGTGCGCACATGAGTGTGTGCATGAGTGCGTGCGTGCGTGCGTGCACGCACGCACACACGCACGTGCACGCGTGCAGGCGTGTACGTGCGTGCGTGTGTGCATGCGTACATGCGTGCGTATGTGCGTGCGTCCGTGTATGTGCATACATATGTGTGTACGTACGTGCGTGCGTGCGTGCGTGCGTGCGTGCGCGCACTTCCATGCATGCATGCATGCGTGCGTGCGTGCATGCACTTTTGTGCGTGTGTGCGTGCACGTGCGTGCACTCCCATACGCGCATGCGTGCGTGCAAGCATGTGTGTGTGTGTGTGTGTGTGTGTGTGTGCATGCGTGTGTGCGAGCGTGCATACGTAAACGTGCGTGCGTGCATGCATGCATGCACATGTGTGTGTGCGTGCGTGCGTGCACGTGCGTGCATTCATGTGTGCACGTGCATGCATGCATGTGCTTCCACGTGCGTGTACTCCCGTGCATGCGTGCGTGCCTGCACGCGTGCTCGTGCGTGCACTCTTGTGCATGCACGTGCATGCGTGCGTGCGTGCATGCGAGCGTGAGTTCTGTGCATGCGTGTGTGCGTGCACGTGCACGCATGAATGCATGCACGTGCAAGCACATGCATGCACGCACGTGCACGCATGAACGCACGCACGTGGAAGCACATGCATGCATGCACGTGCACGCATGAATTCACACACGTGCAAGCACATGCATGCACGCACGTGCACGCATAAACGCACGCACGTGCAAGCCCATGCATGCACGCACGTGCATGCACTCCCATGCGTGCATGTGCATGCACTCCAGTGAGTGCATGTGCATGCACTCCCATGTGTGCACGTGCGTGCACTCCCATGCGTGCATGTGCGTGCACTCCCATGCGTGCACGTGCGCGCATGCATGGGCTTGCACGTGCGTGAATTCATGCATGCACGTGCGTGCATGCATGTGCTTGCACGTGCGTGCATTCATGCGTGCACGTGCATGCATGCATGTGCTTCCACGTGCATGTACTCCCGTGCGTGCGTGCGTGCCTGCACGCGTGCACGTGCGTGCATTCATGTGTGCACGTGCATGCATGCATGTGCTTCCACATGCGTGTACTCCCGTGCATGCGTGCGTGCCTGCACGCGTGCACGTGCGTGTGTGCGTGCGTGCGTGCGTGCACGTGCGTGCATGCGTGTGCTTGCATGTGCGTGTACTCCCGTGTGTGCGTGCGTTGTTGGCGAAGTCCTTCCGACCGCCTTGTTGTAGGTTCGCTCGCCACTCTTCTTCTCCACAAACACTCTTCTTAAGTACAATTCTCTTTATTAAACTTCAAAAGTTACAACTCGACAAGACTCTCTGAGATAATAGAATGAACACAGATAAAGGATAGATCGGAATGTCACAATCTAGGGGCGTTTCTGGTAATCTTTCTTGTAATTCTTCTAGCAGCTTGGCTCCACTCTAACACGCCCCGGATTTTGAGAAGAGATGCAGCAGCTGACTTGTGCGCCGAGAACTTCGGTAAGAGCTTCTTCCACTCGCCACGCCGTGTTCTGCTGCTGCCGCTGTCCATCCGAGCCTGGTCGATACACGTTGTCGTCCGTCGTAGTTCCTGAAAGACCCTTAAAGCGATGATGCCAGCGCCGGTAGTATGCGTCTTGTGGAGAGGATGTCTTGGCCACTCTGCGCTGCGCGATCTTCCACTTGATACTTCTGTCCACGGGTTGTCGCCTTTCGCCAGCCGCCGTCTTCATCCTTGACTTCTGTGACGCTCCCAACTTGACGTGTCGACTCGCACCATTTTCTTGAAATCCCAGCTCGCTTTCATCGACTTCTCCGCGCCGTAGCCTCCGCTGCTCATCCTTGAATCCGCCCATGATCTTCTGAGACTTCGAATCTGCAACAGCGACGCGTTCTCTCTCGTCCGGCAAGACTTCGGCGCGTTGTCCGTCGTTGACCTGAAAACTGAAGTTTGAAAAACCCTGGGCATCACACTCCTTGGGACACTCCTTGGGACTTCCCCACCCACTGCGCTGAAAAAACGTCTCATCCGTATAACCCAAAACATTCACGCTGTCTCCCTTCTCTACAACCCTGTTCGCTGCCCGTTCTTTCACTACCATTTTAGATGTCACTTGTGACAAAGTTTGTACTGGAATCTTTAGCAGTGGTACTTCTGATCCATCAGGATAAATTAGTTTAATTCCCACAACCTCCAATAAATCGGTGCCTACCAAAATGTCCGGCTTCATATTTGGCAACACTATGGCCCATATTTTGAAATGTCTTCCTTTTCTGTGTCCTTTCAAGAAAATTTCACCTGCACTAAAGTGTTTGCCATCCACACCGTTTATCTGTGACACTGTGTGAGGTCAATAGAATGCCTCCCAAACCTCTGGGTATTTTGATTTATAAAAATTCACCAAAGTATCTTTCGTCTTCTCATTCACACAAGTGCGCGAAGCTCCCGTATCGAACTGATTCGTCGTGTTTGCTGTCATTCATTGTTAGAGCATTCGATTTGTTACAATTTTTGGCCATATGCCCGACTACTCCACAATTGAAACAGGTCAATGCATTCACGGCACTGTTTCTCACATTTAGCGGTTCATTCCACCAATTGGGGTTTTCCCCCGATTGCTGAGGCATATTTGGAGGTCTATTCTGCCAACGATTGACATTTGGTGGGCCATTTCACCAATTGGGATTATTCCCAGACTGTTGAGATATGTTCGGAAGCCTGTTCTGCCAACGCATCGCCGGTTGGTTGAAATTCTGAATCGGACGATTCTGAATAGGCTGACGCACATTTCTGTCGAATCTATTGGCCATGGCACCCTCCGCCATACTTATGGTTTGCTCTTTCTGCAGAGCCCTTGTCGTCACGTTATCCCATGTAAAATCTTGAGTTGAAACATCAGGTCAAAATTTTTCATTCAAATTACTGTAGAAATAATACACTCTCAAGCAATCGACTGCCTCACATCTTTCACCATCGCACTGTCCCAATTTCAGTTCCGCAAACTTTTTGCTTGAAGACGCAATATATTCCTGTACCGTCTGAGAATGCTGTTGCCATGTGATGAACGCATGCATCCTCTGTGACAAAGGTCGCTTGTCAATAAAATGTTGAGAAAAAGTCTCGCACAAACGATCATAATCGTACTGAATTTCCCTTGGTAAACCACGGAAAAAGGAAAGCGCATCTCCGCAAAATGACATCAACATGTACCGACATTTAACCTGATCTGGATATGTTTGAACCGCCCAATCAAAGGTAAACAACCAATCATCAAAAGAAGTAGTGCCTTTACCATCAAAACTCTTTACTTTCGGATCTGGGTAATCCCTCAAATTTATGTGTCCATTCTCGTGTCCATTACCATTTCTATTCCCATTTCCGTTAGTATGTTCATTCTGTGTAAGATTCTGCAAAAGCGTCGTTTGCATTTGCTCACGTTGCGCCTCTACTTGCATTTGCATCTGTTGCTGCATTTGTTCACGTTGCGCCTCTACTTGCATTTGCATCTGTTGTTGCATTTGTTCACGTTGCGCCTCTACTTGCATTTGCATCTGTTGCTGCATTTGTTGCCTTTGAGCCTCTATCAAAAGTAGTGTTTGTTGTCGTTGATCCTCTGCCCGTCGTTCCTGCATCTCATTTTGCATTTGCATTTGCCTTGCCAATAAAGTAAAATAATCCGACGCACCGTCGCCTTCCTGTTGTCCGTCTACAGGCCGTTTATCGCGTGACTGACTACGACTCTGACTATCATTATGCATAAATGCTTGATTCTGTTGCACTCCCTCAGTCGATTCTTCTCGTGCGTCCCTTTCCGACTGTTTACGGTTACGACTACGACGCGAGTGTTGGTCCCGTTCCTGTAATAATTGTTCATTTGCCGTCGCCAGCTGCTGTTTCTCCGCCTCTAAACGCTCTAAACGCTGTCGCAATTCAAACTCTTCCTGTCTCTTTCTCTCGCGTCTCTTCCTATCTCTCTCGCGTCGCTCCGCCAAACGCTGCTCCTCTGACTGGTTACTCTCCATGCCCACTTCTGTATCACTCTCCTCACCATCTGTAACGTACGCATCAATCGCCAAATCACTAGATACAGGAAATACGTTCGACATTTATTTTGATAAAATCAGAATCACCAAAATCTTATCTAAATAACACAAAACTATAAGTGGCAAAATCACAATCTGGCAGCACAAGGCTGTAAGTGGTGGCTAAGCCACAATCTGGCGGCCGAAGCCGTAAGTGGTGGCAGAGCCACAGTTCTGGCGGCCGAGGCCGTAAGCGGTGGCAGAGCCACAATTTTGGCGGCCGAAGCCGTAAGCGGTGGCAGAGCCACAATTTTGGCGGCCGAGGCCGTAAGCGGTGGCAGAGCCACAATTTTGGCGGCCGAGGCCGTAAGTGGTGGCAAAGCCACAGGTGTGATGGAATTTCTAGGCAGCACTGGTAGAACCAGCGATGCCGATATTGCTCGTCCGATTCTGCACGCCACGAACAGCTCGATCGTCTTCAAACCGGATGACCAACGCTCCACGCCTTGACAGCTCGATTCTCTTCTACGCCTCTACTTGAACGGCACGATCGCCTTCGAGCAGGATAGCTGGCCCAGCACGCCTTGACTTGAACAGCGCGACCGCCTTCGAACAGGACAGCCGGCCCAACACACTTGACTTGAACGGCACGACCGCCTTGAGCAGGACAGCCAGCCCAGCACACTCGACTCGAACGGCACGACCGCCTTGAGCAGGACAGCCGGCCCAACACACTTGACTTGAACGGCACGACCGCCTTTAAAGAGGACAGCCGGCTCTGCGCGCTCGCTTCGCTCCTGACGGTGTCCGACGAGTAGATCCTCGACGACACGGTACACCCTCTAGAGGAAAGACCCGTGAAACAGCACGGCTCGACCGGTGATCTTGAGAGATCCACACGGCCGCTGATGACGTTGAACTTGAGATCCTGCCTGACGCTCCAATTTTGTTGGCGAAGTCCTTCCGACCGCCTTGTTGTAGGTTCGCTCGCCACTCTTCTTCTCCACAAACACTCTTCTTAAGTACAATTCTCTTTATTAAACTTCAAAAGTTACAACTCGACAAGACTCTCTGAGATAATAGAATGAACACAGATAAAGGATAGATCGGAATGTCACAATCTAGGGGCGTTTCTGGTAATCTTTCTTGTAATTCTTCTAGCAGCTTGGCTCCACTCTAACACGCCCCGGATTTTGAGAAGAGATGCAGCAGCTGACTTGTGCGCCGAGAACTTCGGTAAGAGCTTCTTCCACTCGCCACGCCGTGTTCTGCTGCTGCCGCTGTCCATCCGAGCCTGGTCGATACACGTTGTCGTCCGTCGTAGTTCCTGAAAGACCCTTAAAGCGATGATGCCAGCGCCGGTAGTATGCGTCTTGTGGAGAGGATGTCTTGGCCACTCTGCGCTGCGCGATCTTCCACTTGATACTTCTGTCCACGGGTTGTCGCCTTTCGCCAGCCGCCGTCTTCATCCTTGACTTCTGTGACGCTCCCAACTTGACGTGTCGACTCGCACCATTTTCTTGAAATCCCAGCTCGCTTTCATCGACTTCTCCGCGCCGTAGCCTCCGCTGCTCATCCTTGAATCCGCCCATGATCTTCTGAGACTTCGAATCTGCAACAGCGACGCGTTCTCTCTCGTCCGGCAAGACTTCGGCGCGTTGTCCGTCGTTGACCTGAAAACTGAAGTTTGAAAAACCCTGGGCATCACACTCCTTGGGACACTCCTTGGGACTTCCCCACCCACTGCGCTGAAAAAACGTCTCATCCGTATAACCCAAAACATTCACGCTGTCTCCCTTCTCTACAACCCTGTTCGCTGCCCGTTCTTTCACTACCATTTTAGATGTCACTTGTGACAAAGTTTGTACTGGAATCTTTAGCAGTGGTACTTCTGATCCATCAGGATAAATTAGTTTAATTCCCACAACCTCCAATAAATCGGTGCCTACCAAAATGTCCGGCTTCATATTTGGCAACACTATGGCCCATATTTTGAAATGTCTTCCTTTTCTGTGTCCTTTCAAGAAAATTTCACCTGCACTAAAGTGTTTGCCATCCACACCGTTTATCTGTGACACTGTGTGAGGTCAATAGAATGCCTCCCAAACCTCTGGGTATTTTGATTTATAAAAATTCACCAAAGTATCTTTCGTCTTCTCATTCACACAAGTGCGCGAAGCTCCCGTATCGAACTGATTCGTCGTGTTTGCTGTCATTCATTGTTAGAGCATTCGATTTGTTACAATTTTTGGCCATATGCCCGACTACTCCACAATTGAAACAGGTCAATGCATTCACGGCACTGTTTCTCACATTTAGCGGTTCATTCCACCAATTGGGGTTTTCCCCCGATTGCTGAGGCATATTTGGAGGTCTATTCTGCCAACGATTGACATTTGGTGGGCCATTTCACCAATTGGGATTATTCCCAGACTGTTGAGATATGTTCGGAAGCCTGTTCTGCCAACGCATCGCCGGTTGGTTGAAATTCTGAATCGGACGATTCTGAATAGGCTGACGCACATTTCTGTCGAATCTATTGGCCATGGCACCCTCCGCCATACTTATGGTTTGCTCTTTCTGCAGAGCCCTTGTCGTCACGTTATCCCATGTAAAATCTTGAGTTGAAACATCAGGTCAAAATTTTTCATTCAAATTACTGTAGAAATAATACACTCTCAAGCAATCGACTGCCTCACATCTTTCACCATCGCACTGTCCCAATTTCAGTTCCGCAAACTTTTTGCTTGAAGACGCAATATATTCCTGTACCATCTGAGAATGCTGTTGCCATGTGATGAACGCATGCATCCTCTGTGACAAAGGTCGCTTGTCAATAAAATGTTGAGAAAAAGTCTCGCACAAACGATCATAATCGTACTGAATTTCCCTTGGTAAACCACGGAAAAAGGAAAGCGCATCTCCGCAAAATGACATCAACATGTACCGACATTTAACCTGATCTGGATATGTTTGAACCGCCCAATCAAAGGTAAACAACCAATCATCAAAAGAAGTAGTGCCTTTACCATCAAAACTCTTTACTTTCGGATCTGGGTAATCCCTCAAATTTATGTGTCCATTCTCGTGTCCATTACCATTTCTATTCCCATTTCCGTTAGTATGTTCATTCTGTGTAAGATTCTGCAAAAGCGTCGTTTGCATTTGCTCACGTTGCGCCTCTACTTGCATTTGCATCTGTTGCTGCATTTGTTCACGTTGCGCCTCTACTTGCATTTGCATCTGTTGTTGCATTTGTTCACGTTGCGCCTCTACTTGCATTTGCATCTGTTGCTGCATTTGTTGCCTTTGAGCCTCTATCAAAAGTAGTGTTTGTTGTCGTTGATCCTCTGCCCGTCGTTCCTGCATCTCATTTTGCATTTGCATTTGCCTTGCCAATAAAGTAAAATAATCCGACGCACCGTCGCCTTCCTGTTGTCCGTCTACAGGCCGTTTATCGCGTGACTGACTACGACTCTGACTATCATTATGCATAAATGCTTGATTCTGTTGCACTCCCTCAGTCGATTCTTCTCGTGCGTCCCTTTCCGACTGTTTACGGTTACGACTACGACGCGAGTGTTGGTCCCGTTCCTGTAATAATTGTTCATTTGCCGTCGCCAGCTGCTGTTTCTCCGCCTCTAAACGCTCTAAACGCTGTCGCAATTCAAACTCTTCCTGTCTCTTTCTCTCGCGTCTCTTCCTATCTCTCTCGCGTCGCTCCGCCAAACGCTGCTCCTCTGACTGGTTACTCTCCATGCCCACTTCTGTATCACTCTCCTCACCATCTGTAACGTACGCATCAATCGCCAAATCACTAGATACAGGAAATACGTTCGACATTTATTTTGATAAAATCAGAATCACCAAAATCTTATCTAAATAACACAAAACTATAAGTGGCAAAATCACAATCTGGCAGCACAAGGCTGTAAGTGGTGGCTAAGCCACAATCTGGCGGCCGAAGCCGTAAGTGGTGGCAGAGCCACAGTTCTGGCGGCCGAGGCCGTAAGCGGCGGCAGAGCCACAATTTTGGCGGCCGAAGCCGTAAGCGGTGGCAGAGCCACAATTTTGGCGGCCGAGGCCGTAAGCGGTGGCAGAGCCACAATTTTGGCGGCCGAGGCCGTAAGTGGTGGCAAAGCCACAGGTGTGATGGAATTTCTCAGGCAGCACTGGTAGAACCAGCGATGCCGATATTGCTCGTCCGATTCTGCACGCCACGAACAGCTCGATCGTCTTCAAACCGGATGACCAACGCTCCACGCCTTGACAGCTCGATTCTCTTCTACGCCTCTACTTGAACGGCACGATCGCCTTCGAGCAGGATAGCTGGCCCAGCACGCCTTGACTTGAACAGCGCGACCGCCTTCGAACAGGACAGCCGGCCCAACACACTTGACTTGAACGGCACGACCGCCTTGAGCAGGACAGCCGGCCCAGCACACTCGACTCGAACGGCACGACCGCCTTGAGCAGGACAGCCGGCCCAACACACTTGACTTGAACGGCACGACCGCCTTTAAAGAGGACAGCCGGCTCTGCGCGCTCGCTTCGCTCCTGACGGTGTCCGACGAGTAGATCCTCGACGACACGGTACACCCTCTAGAGGAAAGACCCGTGAAACAGCACGGCTCGACCGGTGATCTTGAGAGATCCACACGGCCGCTGATGACGTTGAACTTGAGATCCTGCCTGACGCTCCAATTTTGTTGGCGAAGTCCTTCCGACCGCCTTGTTGTAGGTTCGCTCGCCACTCTTCTTCTCCACAAACACTCTTCTTAAGTACAATTCTCTTTATTAAACTTCAAAAGTTACAACTCGACAAGACTCTCTGAGATAATAGAATGAACACAGATAAAGGATAGATCGGAATGTCACAATCTAGGGGCGTTTCCGGTAATCTTTCTTGTAATTCTTCTAGCAGCTTGGCTCCACTCTAACATGCGTGCGTGCCTGCACGCGTTCTGGAAGTTTCCCAATTAGGCAAGCTACAATGTACAGTACAATGTACAATGTACCACA